>JZLH01S0050524.1:8520-23583 GCA_001188425.1 Eucidaris tribuloides | reverse complement strand
TGCATATGATCGCTGGACAATTATTTTCTAGCAATTTTGAGTCGGCCGTATGTGGAGTTTTGATTTTTGGATGCGTTTATGCAATAGCGCCTTTTTTGTTTTGATTTTTAACTATCCATTACACGTGCCATCGATTAATTTGCACATGAAACAGTTTGGATTTGTTGCTTGCCTTTACACTCAGCGCTTTAACGTTAGTTCCTGTTAGCCTGCGCGCAGCGCAAGAGCGAGGTGACCGGCGTTGTTTTAAATTTTTGGGGGCGGTGCCTTGCGGTAGCTCTGCACGCTAATGCTATGGTTGGCTGCCGCCTGATGTGCACTCCATTAAGGGCAACAAACGCCTATCACGACCGAAACTTCCGATCCCATTTATTCTCTTAGTCAGAACCACATTTACGGATCCACCTTGATAGAACGACCAAATTTGCTACTCACTTAGACTTTCCGACAGCCGGATCTCAAGAAATATTATTTTCACACCATATTTCAGCATTTTCCCGTCTCCTTCCAGCGGAACTCTGCGAAATTCGTGTGATTCGCCATCTTTACACGACGAAATATGTTAGTGTTGCATTTGGGAAATTGAGAGTTGCATAAATTTCATTCATTCGCCCGCCAGTATTTTTCGCACGAGGAGGGCGCTCGGAAAAATTTCGTGAACAGCACCAGTTGAACAGGACACGGGTCGAGCAAAAATAGTAAACTAGAAGCGCTAAATTTTTGCAATTGAAATTTATGTGGACACTTGCTATATCATATATGAAAGCAAAGATAATCTGTAGTTTAGGGAAAGTCGAGTCCTGTTATGGATCACGTTCAATTTTCTCGTAAAATGCATTCTTGAAACACAGGACGTACTAAATCTAGTACGTCTGTCGATTTAAGAAACACAGACTATACTAGGAGAAGTTAATAGGTTATATTTTTAATGAATTCCATTGGTTTTTGATAGATATGAGTCAAAATTACTTACACACAATAAACAAAAATTAAAAACCTATTTGTTTTGTTTCTCTTTTTTTAAAAAAATGGATAATGAACATGTCAAATTCATGTCCTCGCGCGACGGCGGACGGAAATTTGACACGTGTACAAAACGGACCGGGATTTTTTCAAAGTGTGTCATTAAAAAAATTTAGTGACATTACAAGACTAACTTATTCAAATCGGCTTATCCCATTACAATTTGACATTTTGCCTAAAAGGAGAAGCTAAAAACAAAAACTAGAACTTTTTGATCAAAATCTCCTTTTTAATACAGGTACAAAAATTCCGTACCGTCACATTTTCCGTCCCGTCGCGCGACACCAGTTAATATTTTTTTTTTTCAAAAAAGATATGTGTGTGTTTGGTATGAGACTTAACTTTACATGTGTAGGTCATCCACCATAAATGTAGCTTCACAACATATACGCTTATGGTCCAGTGTTTGGTCTTTGGTACCATGATTCTATCATTCCGTTCCGTGCACAATAGAAAAACGCTGTTGCCATGGAAACATAATGGTTGTCAACTAGTTTTTAATTGTGATTCCTTTTCTTTGATTGAAATTTAATATGTTGTGAACCAACATTTAGCATATAACATTTTCTACTTTAGAATATAGGAAAAATCTCTATCGATTCGCGTCCGTCGCCGATTTCTTGATTTTTGGCCTCAGACCACACAACGGTCGAGTTTCACAGATCTCGAGGTGTGCTACAGCATGCTCCGGGTGACTTGAGTCATTCTAAGTAGATTTTTTTTATTTAAATTCCCTGACTCTGACATTTTGATCTAAACAAAATAAAAAAACATGGCCCTCGATAACTTCTGAAGTCACACACAAACGACAAAATACAAAATTAAAACAAACTGAATAACAAGGTCAGTCTCGCGCTAATAATGCGAAGTGTTTATCCTGAAGCCAGGGATCCTGACATCTGATTTTCCGCTCCCCCCCCCCCCCCCCGCCGGTTATGTCACCCCTCCTAATTCAGTCAAATCAATCGAATCGATCCCGCATCAATCAATCAATCAATCAATCAATCAATCAATCAATACAATCAATCAACATCAATCATATCATCAATTCAATCAATCAAAAAACAAATTAAATCAACAATCAATCTAATCAAGTAAGCAAGCAAACAATCAAGCACACAAGCCCCGGGAGGGGGGGGGGGGGGGGAACCAGTGCATTTACACTGTGTTCACCATAGCTGCGATTCGTGGAAAAAACGAGTAAAGGGTTTTTCTACGGTCGATGTACTGCGTCATCGCAAAAGGCATCAAAGATCGCCAACAATCGTGGAAAAAGGGTAGCGCCTATTACTTTTACAGATGGTTTACTTCAAAAGGGTATCTTTTCAAATTGAATATTTTTTAAGGTTTCTGAGATCGCAGATAAAGTACATTTACTTGTTATAGGCAACGGTACTTGAGATCGATTTCAATTTAATTGTTTAGGCGTATCCATTTGAAAGTCCATTACACGCGCATGGTGTTCATGCCCCCCCCCCCCCCCCCCCCCCCCCCCCCCCCTCCGCCCCCCCCCCCCCCACCCCCCCCCCCCCCCCCCCCCCCCCCCCCCCCCCGGAGAAATCGTTGACAAAATCTCCCTCACCCGCATATATTCATTAAATCTTAATGATCTATTTTTATCCTATAAGCCTTGCCGGGTGGGGTAGTAGGCCCTAAGGTGTATACAGAATCGAAAAAATATATAAAATATATATTTTGTTTTAAAATCGGGGGGGGGGGTGCGCCAATCCCCCAAAACCAAATGCGAGGAGGACACGTCCCCGATCCCCCCTCGATTAACCCCATGCAATATAGGCCTATACGTCTCAGGCACCTATAACACGAACATGTTTGATGAAATTGTCGACGCGTTAGGATGTTAGGTATAAATGTGATACCTGAAGGATGTAACCGAAAATGTGTCGAAACTTAGTTATATCAACCAAAACTTTTACCTTGGCCGTTTAAAAAACCAACGGGGTTTTCGCTGCGTATTTATAACTTTTTCAATAGACACAATATTTAGCAGGGCTGGATAAGGCTTGTACTAGCACAGTGGGCAGGTAACTCTTGAAAAGTCCCTGCCTGGAAAGAAAATTTCACTTGCCCATATAGAACTTTTGGGATTCAAAGATTCAGAAACTTTCATTCGTCCATCGTTACCTTTTTTATGTTATTTATTTATCCACTATAGGCTCCTCAAATTTATGGAGCTCCTTGCACTGAAGAAACATTATGCAAACCTAAACCTCTATTAGAATCGATGTTATAAAAAGGCCCATCAAATAAAGTGTCGCATTAAATTCTGATTTTCATTCGACCGCACCTGACTGCAGCTATTTTCGAAAAGAAAATCACTCAATTACATGTATACAATGTTACAAGTTTATCAAAATCTTCCGGCGCCTGTTGTTCAATGTATGGAGATTACAGGGGATTTTAGTGTGTGTGTTTTTCGAATTTCTTCACACCTAGACTTTCACTGAGCGATCTTTCAGGTACTATGGCCACGAAACTGCTGCTGGCCAACATTTGCGGCCGTGAAAATGTGATTGATCGCAAACTTTTTTTTTCGCAAACACCTACATACCAATGGCACCCAATTGAAAATATGTGCATATGTAAAAACATATCGATTCCCAACCCCCCACCCCCAAAAATATAAACGTGATGCGAGTATATGTTTATATAGGCAAGAACAATGAGAGAAACAAATTAATGAAAGTTTGGCAAAAAATCGCCAAAGAATAAACAGTATGAGGTTTCAAGTTTAATTTGTGACTGTCACATGCAAGCAGCTCCCCAAAATGTCATGTAATATAAATTCATCAATGCCATTTTATTTTAATGGCTTCATGATAATGAAATTTTTTTTTTTTATTTCAATAAGAAGCATTATATGAAATAATGTTTCTTTGATAAAACATTGAATGAACAGGTAAATATTTTCAATTTTGATCACGAAATTTTATGGAATTTACATTGATCACATGACATATAGGAGATGCTGCCAATGTGACGTCACATATTAAACTTTAAAAATTCATGAATCTTATATTTCTTTGGTGGATTTTCTGCCTAACTTTCATTTATATGTTTCTCTCACTGTTTGCGCTTTTATTAAAACAAACTTGATGTCAGTGGTTGAACTTGCTTTAAAAAGTAGGTGCAAGGGACATCAAAATCATTACTTAACATAAAAATAACTGTACTTCTAATATAACAAATTATAATTTTGGCCGCCTGCTTGATATTTGAAATTGCAACTTTCAACGCCGGCCGATTTTTTTTGACATTTAAAAAAAATGGCTCCCCCCCATTCATCTCTTCTCTACATCGAAATATAATTTTTTTACGTAGAATTAGTCTTTTATTAATGAAAAATACAATTAAAATAAAATGTTTTGACACTATGAATCTGTGTATCAAATTGTGTAGTCTTTGTTTCAGACTCAAATAGTCTGGGTTGTGAAGTGTTTCACTATTTCCCCATTACATTAAGAGTGCTGTATTGTCCTACATGGATAGTTACTACCTGGGTAAAAGACTACTTGTCTGCAGGTTGTTTTGACTGGCGATCGTGTGTAGAGGTACTGGGGAAGAAAGGAAAAACAAAATTACGCCGAAAAAAGAAGAGCAAGAAAGTTGTTCACAATTGCAAGTGAACAAGGTGAATAATAACAGCATAAGTAATAGACTACTAATGTGGTAAAGAAATTTTAAAAGAAATAAATGCGCATTATTTCACCCTACTTCCACGTATGACACAGTTTTACGTGGGTAACATACTGTATTTGTTACCCACGATATTACGGGGATGGGCAGGACCGGTTTCCATTTGACATTGGAACAAATAGAAGAAACTTCATTTCCATTTGTTGAAATTTATGAATTATACACCTACATGTATCAGTATCAATTGTAAGAAGCGCACCCCTCGACCCCCGGGAATGGTTGATCTACGTCACTTGTCAAACGTGAGTCGGATTTTTATATAGGCATGACCGTTGACGCACCTGACCTAGAGCTGTGTGTCTCGACTATCTATGACGGACCATTTTCTTACAAATACAATGACTGTGCTATTTATACAAACTGACGCACCCCATTCACCATGCTGTGACGGACCAAATGTTTCCATGATTGACGGTACCCTGCGTCATTAAATGACCCACCCATGATGCACCATTCCCGGGGGTCAAGGGGTGCGTCTTACAATTGATAGGTGTATTTATGTCGTACAATTATGCCGTAGTGTAGGAAGAGTCTACTTGTATTCTTTGTTTTTCTGTCATGTCTGTCACTGAAATTGAATCCAATTTTCACACACGATTCCATTAATCATTCATGGTGCACTACTCGTAGGTGGACCAATTTCTGGGCCCAAAAAATAATGCAAGATTCTATGCGAATTCAATGAAAAAAGATAATAAACTAATGTTTAATATGAGCAATAGTGTGGCATATTCTGATGTAAGTAATACTGCATAGGCCTGTATCAAAACTGCATGAAAAGATCCTGAAAAGACTCACATTTAATTGTTAAAACAAGTTCATATGTGTCACATGACTTGGTCCCATAATTGAAAAAGTGATCCCGTAAGTAGTAAGTATCTGCGCTCACTCAACTTGCATGGATTTGTTGAGTTTGAGTGCATAGTAGATGTCTAATCAAATTTTAAATTTTGGAAAGGTGCTTGTGTAATTTTTCAAAAAAGGCCGCAAATCATTACATTGATAATTTGCTTGTTTTGGCAGGAATGGAGTTGAGACCAGATTTTGCCGGCCTTGGCCTTGGCCTCGGACCGAGTCACGTGTACAAAGTCTAATAGGAAAATATTTTTTCCAGTGGCCTTGTGACTCGAAACGGTCGGCCTCGACTCCATCCTAACTTATGGAGCAGTTGATTTCAGTGTGATTTGTCTGCTGACCGCTTTGACCTTTGTATGATTTGACCATGTGTGTAAAATCTGTGAGTTAATCACCCGATGTACATGTAGTAAAACATGTTTTCCAATGTCCATAGATTTTCCAATGTTTGCTGAAGCTGTGGTTGTACACTTCATCAAATTGTCAGATTTTTTGAGTGATTCCGTATTGAAAAAAAATTGGCCATTTTAAAAACATTTTTCAATCTGCTGTCCAAGCAAATGAGAAAAGACAATTTGCTTTGTGGTAATTAGTGGATAACCTTGTGAAGAAATGACAACCAACAAAAATTTGTTGTTTATCTATTGGTGAATTAGAGGTGAAAATGTCACATGGCGTAACGGAAACGTCTCTGGCGTCTCATACGATATGCAACATTTTCACCTCTAATTCTCCCTTGTCATTTTTTCACGAGGCTACCCACTAGTACTTAATAATTACCACAAAACAAATTTTCATTGCTCAAGCATTCAGCCAAAAGACCAGAAATTGTTGTCAAAATGTCCTGTACGACACCCTCGGAATCGCCCTTTTCAGGATTGCCAATTGTACACATATGGATCTGCGATCACTGATTGGCTACGCAGCTGGGTCTTCTCCAGTGTAACTGGTCATTCCTGCCTGGGTGATCAAGTCTGGAGGTCAAGCAAATCTGCCAATGTTATGTGGAAATTACATTGTAGTGTTGCACGACTAAGTCGCCAAAAGTCAGAGTCGTGACTATCATACAGGAGTCGCGACTCCGACTTTAGAAACGCAAGAGTCGACTCCATGTAATCACATATGTATGCCATATAAACTAGTCAAAACATCGATGAGAATGTGTGGGACTATGGCAGAAATTCAATTCTTGAATGATCGTAAGCACAGTTGAAAGTTGAATTTACTGAAATCATTGAAGGAGGACACTGAACAGTCATTGTATGGGCTGTAGTGTGCTTTTTTTACCTATTGGTCATGCCGACAGAACTGAACACTGAGAGTCGGCAAATAGTCGGAGTCGCGACTTTTGATCGGCTTCTAGTCGACTCCCAAATATCCTGGAGTCGTGCAACACTAGTGGAAATATTTTGATAAATCAGAAATGGACAAAAGTTTTGTTCTGTTCGCATTTTTTGTTTACAGTTTATGTGGTAACCTTCTCTAGACTTACATTCTTTAGGAACATCATAAATTTTGTCGATGAAATGTGAAATTTTAAGCCAGGGTGTGGTTGAGTTTGTGCTAGTGTGCCCTGTACCCTGAGTTTGCAAATTTGAACTGTACAGGTCTATATTTGTGTAGGCCTCCTGTATGCAGATCAAAAAAAAGTATATATTTCTGCAGTTTAGTTTTGGGGATTTTTTTTTTATTTGAAAGCTTTATGCCCAAAAGTCATATCCCAGCAATAACATATTCTGAATGTCTTTAATTTTTTTTTGAATAATGAATGAAAAATCTTGGGGGGGGGGTACCCCAAGATTTTTGACTATATTTTACATTATAGCATCCAAAGGGTTAATAAGGTGTTACGGTTATATGAGTCATACCTCATCTGACAGAGCAGACTCTGTGAGTTCAGTCATGATCATAATGTAGTACATTTGTATACAATGACATTTAAAATTATGTTGGACAGTGCTAAATTTCAGGAAATATTGTTAATATTCAAGAAAATAACTTAGGCTATAACTTGATTGTTTGAAGGTTAACCAAATGCAAGGTTACATATAAGTATTTTTGGAAACAAACTACAATATGACATAGCACTAATTGAAATTGTATACACTGATGTAGTGTTGAACATGACTTAGATCAGTATGAAGGCCTGCCAAGCACAAAGCATCATATTGTTAGATTAGATTATATTTCACTTTCACAGACTCACAGTGTTGGATAATACAGGCATTTTATGCTGTAGCCTGTAAGTAAAAAAAAAGGGGGTGGGGTGGGATTAGAAATGAAGGTTTTAGTAGCCATTCCATGTAAAAGTCATGCAAGTCACGCATGTTTTACCTCAGTCACAAGTCACAAACCAGGGTGTAGATCAAACCCGATAAAATATTAAACTGATTGCTTTACCTTATCATGTAAATCAACCCTGGCTTCTGGCTTGTGACTCGTAACATACAGCATCCGTGACTTGCGTGACCCAAGTATGGAATGGCTGTTACCGTGTTACGACTATTCACGTGCCGTCTCCCCCAAAGGACCCCCCTCCCCCAGAGCACAAGTTCTCCAGAGTTGTCCTCCAGGGGAGTTGTCAGGTGGGAGTAAGGGAGTTGTTCCTGGGAAGCTGTCCTCTGCCCGGAGAGTTGTCCTGGCACAAAAGTGTTCAAGTGTTCTTTAAGTTAATTCGTCTGACATGTATTTTCCTATATTCTCTCAGACTTCCTCTGTAAAACCGTTTGTTTTCCCAAGTGCATATTTTGCTCCTCAGTATGAATGGAGTATGAGTCTTTATACATTACATGTAGAATTCATGTAGAATTCTGTTGCTAGGATCTGACTAAAAATATGTTAATATCAATTTTGGAAGTTTGTAGTTTTGTATGGTCCAATGTACCAATTCCAGACCGAATTCCAAAAGTGAGTTACATGTAAATTCTGAGACAGTATTGAATGTAAACAAAAGCGACTTCATTCTACATTACATGTAATGTACATGTAGATCTAATGTACATGTAGAGCATGAAATGTGATGTTGTTCAGTGACTTGATATTTAAAAATGCATTTTGATTACTCTGTGGACAAATGTCTGTTCATTTTGAATATTGTATTGTAGTGTTGCACGACTTCAGCATTTTAGAGAGTCAACTAGTCGCCCACCAATAGTCGCGACTCCGACTATTAGTCGACTATCGGTGTTAGATTGCTGGTGTGGGGTTCATGGGTGTCGCAGTCGGAGTCGCAGTGAGTGCAACGTATACGGCAACACATGTATGATAGCATTGCATGATCTGTTTGATGTAGATTATGGCCGATTCACAATGAAAAACGTAAAGGAAAAGATTAAAAGAATAAAGAGTCAAAAGATCAAGCAGCCGTACACATACACAATGCCATCATTTGCCATGACACAATGATTGGTAGTTCTGTTCAATTTTTACGTCTTTTGACTCAGTTTTTAATACAAATTAACATGTGATAAAAAGTTGACTATTGCGCTCCGATTGTCGGAGTCACGACTCCGTGTAGGTAGTCGCGAGTCTCGCGACTTAGTCGTGCAAAACTATTGTATTGTAATTGTTGTCAACAATGTCAACTGTTTCAATATTGTCTTGAGGATGAAAATAGGCCTACAGTATTTTTTTTGTAAGCAAGATTGTGATGGTGTAGACAGCTGTTTATTATAAAAGAAGTGAAAGCTAACAGGTGACTCTACACCAAATATAATTCTGAGATAACAAAAATAAAATCCCAATGATGAGAAACATGTGTGGATGTACAGTGTATGCTGGGTGCTGATCCCTCAAGGCTGGCAATTTTATTAATTGATTATTATTTTGTAAATAAAAAGAAAATTGTATTTAATTTTGAGTAAAAGTCAAACCAAACACTGCACCCATGATTTGTATGGATACTGAAAAAGGGTTGATTTGAGAGATTTTGAATCAACACATCATTCAAAACACTTAAAACTTTGATTTTTTAATTGCCAAAACAGGCCCCCCCCCCCGAAAAAAGGAAAAACGAAAAAAAATCAAATAATTATTTTTCTTTTAAATTTCACTTTATCATTTCTGTCACATGACTACATGTACAAGTTTCTATATAGGGGAGAGCGGGGCTAGTTGGCGCGTGGGGTATGTTGGAACATTGTTATTTTCTCTTACAGCTTAAATATTTTTTCTTCAATAATACACTCAGGTGGTAGGCATTGGCAACACCTCTCCACCATAAAACTTTCTGAGCCAATTAGATTTGATATGGTTTGTGCTAGAGGGATAAGTTTGATTTTTCGCCTTCTGAGTAATTTTTCTGATTCTCGAAAAATTTTGATTATTTTTACTAATGGCTAACAATAAATTTCAAGTTATTGCCTATTTATAATTAGGCTGTATTTATCTATAAAATAAGGCTAGTCATATTTTGTCTTGTTTGCTTAGTTTGACCACAGGGTCTACAAAGTTCCAAAAATGCCCTCGGGTTAGTTGCACTTTGAGTCGGGGGTTAGTTGGACACATTTGGCAGGTGTGCCAACTAACCCTAATACAGAATCATGTGTTATGTGTGCCAACTAACCCCCAATACAGAATGGTAAGTTACGTGTATAAATGTGTACATCACACAAATTGCATTCGCAAAGCCATACTTCCAGGGTTTTTTCCAAATAAATGATATATACACAATGTTGAAAAGACCAGACCATACAAGACCAGGGCAATACAAAATCAAGACCAGACCTATTGGGAAGATGAGAATTATGCAAACTTAGACCCCTACGCAAATGTATTCAAATTTGAAATTCGATAAGGTCGCTAATTCTCTTCAAATCTTAATGTTTTTGAAAATCTATCAGCGCTGTAAGAATTTTATTTAAAAATCTGTGTGAGTCAGTGTGTGTGCATGCTGTACATGTACGTTTGCCTGTTAGATGCATGCATGTATGTGTATGTATGTATACTGTATATGTGTAAATTTTGTGTGTGTGTGTGGTGTGTGTGTGTGTGTGTGTGTGTGTGTGTGTGTGTGTGTGTGGTGTGTGACTGTATGTATGTAGTAAGTTGTTTAAGTGTGTAAGTTTGTGAATAAGAAATAAATTAATGGGTATTCATCTGTTTCACTGTGATTGAATATTATGTGATCTTTGTAGGGTAACATATACAGTAACATACATAAAGCTATCATGCAACTTACCCACCCATGTGCCAACTAACCCGGGGTGGGGTTGTTGGCACACTTGACATGAGCTCTTTATAGTAAAATATATAAGACAACTAAAAAGATTTGAACTGAAATTGTGCCTCATTTATAGCACAGATAACACCCTTCATACTAGTGAACAGATATATTTAATTAATTATTCATTTAACTCTTGAGAGGCAAAATCCCAAAAATCGTGCCACTAGCCCCGCCTCTCCCCTATTTTTTTTTACATCAATTAAATTCATTGATTGTTACGAATTGATTTACATGTACATGTACGTACATTACATGTACATCACCACCCTACCTTCCCGTGAATTGTACATCTCTGTTTTGCGTGAAAAAATCAGGAAAACCTACATGTACGTAGCCTTTGTGAAGGCCCCTCAATCATTGGCATCTTTAATGCTCAAAATAATGTACAGTGTACATATGTACCAATGTTTCACATTCATGATTGGAAAAAAACAGTGTTAATTTCCACTCTATTTGATTTCTTGTGAAAGATCAGAAAAAAAAACAACTGCCTAGTCATGAAACTGTACAGTAAGCAGATGCTTGAGAAAGCTGCCAATTTAAGCGATTATTTGCATGACAATGATATTGCAGATTTACATTAGCAGCAATAAAAAGCCACCAAAAGATTAAAGAATAATGCAGTAGACCTTTTAAAATTGAAATTACTGATGTGATGCGCTTACATTTTGTGTACAATGAAAATCATTCGTACAATTTACAGAGTGGAAATTTCATTGTAATAAAGTTACGTGAAGCATGGTTACATTTAATATGCAGTCAGGTACCTGGGGATGTGAAAATTTATTCATGTATGATCATGCCTAGTACCTCTTGGTATGATATGATGTACAGCAGTCTAGAAATTTACACCAGACAAACAGACAGACAGATATGCCAGTAGGCTGCCAATCTCTCACAGTTGTGTCAAAACGTACAGTAACCCCAGTACTGCTACTTTGCGTCTAGTACATGTTTAATTCACTGTCACTGGCAACAAGTTTCGGCATACTGGTTACACTTTTTTTTCAGTGCCAGGTTTGGATTTAAAATGGACAAAGATAATTAAATCACGATATAGTCTAGGATCATGAATTTAAATTGTGACTTTAAAGTCATAAATCATTTATTTAATTTTTATATTTTCCCTGGTTTGAAAAAGAATCATGACTCTAAAGCAGTGATTTAAACTTGCCAATTGTTTAAATCACCAATCGCTGATATGCAGTGCTACGGGAATAGAACTTATGACACCTATTCATTTTCTTGAAGAAATAGACATCACAAAATCACTCATGAAATATGGTAGGGTACATTGGATCAAATTTTGAGATTTTATATCCAGATTTTTATTTTATTTTTTTTTGGAGGGGGGTGAAATGCCGAAAAAAATGAACATTTTCTAGATCACTTAATTAGCTATTAATTTTACTAATACAAAATAATAACTGTTATACATAAATCATTCTAATTTAGAAATATTTGACAACATTTACATTGTTTTGTAAGAAGTTAGGGTAAATTTTTACCTGGAACTTTACTTTTGCTACACAACACTTTCTGGCCATTACATCAATATGAAATTAAACAAGGCTTGAAACAGTCAAGACTTACATGTAATGTGGATATATGAGGCTGTACAATGCCACGGCATACAATCATACAATATAATTTATTTAAATTATTCGTACCCAGTTTCCATAGCAACAGTGGTGTTGGATCAAGCATTTCCAATTATGAGAGTGCTTTTTAGCTTTATGAGCCATGATGAGAGAGAGAGAAGTGAAAATTTTTGTGGTGAACTATTGTCATCCGTCTTGTCCCTAATGAAGACATACTGTATCTTCTCACATGTTATGAGAGATGATGGTGAATTTATGGATTCAATGTGGATGAGAACCTTACAGCAAGAGTATTTTGCAATTGCAAGAAATTAACAGTCCTATCATCTTGATGGAATCTAAAATGGAGGTTCAATTAAAAAAATTGATCTGAGGCTAACATGTACATGCAATAGAAGCTTGATGGCAAATAAACATCCTGGAGTAGAAACCCTAGTTTGAAACTATTTTCCGGCACTGGCAAGACGTAATGTTACAGTATGGATAAACATAGCAGATCAGGTTAACGCATAATTTGTAACACAGTTGTCTAAATAACCTCTTTCGTACTTGAAGCCGTAGGCGAGTTACTCCGAGTCACAGAAGGGATTACTCCACTATGGGAAGGCAGTATGAAAAATCTGAAATATTTTTGCGATCCGGATTCAAATGGAAGTACTCGACCACTTCGACGAAGAGCGTTACAGCAGGAGTAACTCCTGACAGAAACTGCGTATGCTTACAATGTACAGTATCGCGGCAATATCGCGCGTGTTTACATTTCTGTGTTTAACGTTTTGTCGAAATTTTGGCGGAACACTCATTGAAAAATAGGGCCCCGGGATTCGGCCCACATAATGCGCTGAACTCACCTGTAGCATGTAAACCACGAAAGGAGATGTGGATATACCGCTTCGTACTGCAAGTGTGAAAGGCTAGCATGTACCACACAAAGTCGCTCCGCCAGTATAGTGTATAAGCTTCTCCAAGTACGTCGCGCGAGTAAGTCACTTCGCCTTAGTATGAAGTGATATATAAAGAGTTGGGCCAGAAATAGCATGACAAACTGGGTACTCTATCTAATAATTTTAAATACTACAATTTTTTTTC
The DNA here is from genome assembly GCA_001188425.1 of Eucidaris tribuloides. NCBI lineage: Eukaryota > Metazoa > Echinodermata > Echinoidea > Cidaroida > Cidaridae > Eucidaris > Eucidaris tribuloides. Next base: position 10,077 of record JZLH01S0050524.1, on the reverse strand, counting down.
ATGGATTCATTGTTAGACATTAGCAAAACTGTAGGATTGTTTTCATGTACATTGTACACTGGCCTCAGATCTTTCAAGTAGAAATATTGTTGATGTTGTGTAGTATACCGAAAGCAATTGTTTTGCGGCACTCTAACGACAAATTGAATGCATTCAAAAGTTAAATGCATTGACACTACAAGAATTTACTTTGACACCTGTACACAAGCTCAAAATAACTTATTCAGGTATTGCTAACATTACCACAGATTTTTTTAAAAAAAATATATTGGCCACATGATTCCCTCGCTACATGTTTTGATGACAATCCTAAAAATGAACCTGAAAAATTGTATTTAAAAAGATTATAATGCTTTAAAAAGTGAAAATGTAAGTGACCAGATTCACTTGCCCATTTCCTCCACTAGACTTACTGTGTGTACACTACAATGTAGCTATTAAAACGCTCGCCCTGCGAGTTTTTATTGTTATATCATGCATAACTTGCCATTGGCCGTGTAAACTTCCAAACTTTTGTATTCTAGGGTGTTTATTGTGTCCATATGAAACACTACTACATGATGTATATCAGATATCAAAATTACAATTTTTAAATGAAGCTCCATAGATGTTAGGCCCTATCACTTTAAGCATTGATCACTACAGAACTTTACTTTGAGCCCCGTACCACAAGTCACAAAATTAGTTAAACCCAGCCATCAATAGAAAATTTTTATTTTTTTTTTTTTTTTTTTATATTTCCTTGCAGATCTACATGTACATGTATAAGTGTAATTGTTGGTTCTTGTCCTCATTAGTGATCCTAATAGCCAGTTAATATACCTGTAATGTAATTTTCTTTGTTCTCTTTTTTCCTAGCAGATTGGTGGAACTGGGGAGGGGTGCGTTCCTTATGGATGGATAGTATCCTTATTATCAAAATTTCTGTGTGAAATACATTATACATGTTGTTTATCGTCATGTGATTGAGTGGGGAAATACACCGTACTGTATGTAGCTTATTCATTAGTGTTTGCACGATCTAAGTCGCCAAAGTCGGAGTCGTGACTATCGTCGAGGAATCGCTGACTCGACTTTAGAAACGAAGAATCGACTCCATAAATCAGTCAAAACATCATGACAATGTGGTGGGACTGTGCGGTAGAAAGTCAATTTTTTTATCGTAATCACAGTAAACAACATAAGTTCAAATATGATTTGAAAATGAACTTAAACATTATTATTGGTAATGAAATGGACAACAATTGGCTGCTTTTGCATCAAAATCACTTGAAATATTGCAAGAGAAAACTCGAACAGTCATTGTATAGTTCTGTAGTTTGCTTCTTTTTACTATATCATACAACAACTGAATGCCAAGAGTCGGCAAATAGTCTGGAGTCGCCGATTTTGCATTGCGACTAGTCGAATCTCAAAAATCCTGGAGTCGTGGCAACACTGCTATACATGTACATTGGGTATGGATGTGTATGATATTCGATTGTCATGTTTTTTCAAAAATAATCAAATATCCATATTGTTCCATACCTGTTGTGAGCGAAAACAATGAGTCAAAGA
>JZLH01S0050517.1:11929-24607 GCA_001188425.1 Eucidaris tribuloides | reverse complement strand
TGTTAACTTGAGAGAAAATATCAAACAGCTACACACAAAAATAGCGACAGTGAGAAAGCTCAAGACGAACAGGAAGAATGTTCAAGAAGAAAATCCGAAGACAAGGTGTTCCCGAGAAAGCGGACGGAAACAGCCACGACGTCGTGGTCGATCTCCTCAATTCAAAGCTCGATCTTGGATTCAATGTGAGTGAAAGTGATATTGACAGAACTATTTTATCCAGACAACTTCAAGCTGATGGGAAAACCGACCCCACGTCGAGTGTTGATAGTCAAGCTTGCGTGATACAACATTCGCCAGAAAGTCTACGCTGCACGAATGAACTGTAAAGAACCCGGATCTATGTATATTCGCGAGGATTTGACAAGGTAAAAGCAAGAACTAATCCGTGAGACATTAAGATGTGGATTGATAAGCAAAGTGTGAACAAACGGGAAAGTTCGTGCTCTCACGATGGACAAAAAAGCTGTGAACATTAGACACCGAGTATATTTAGACAAATTATAACATGCAAGTATGTCAATATTTTCCTGGATATATTATGACTTGTAGCAATTACTTATAAATTGTGATAAAATATCCATGTTTACCATGCCACAAACAGGTAAAGTCTGAACAGCAAGGTATTCTATTATGTTTCTTGCCTGAATACCTTGTTCAGGTGTCTCTCTTGAAATTTTCAATGCAAATACAGACTGGAATTATTATGCGCGCATGTTTACTTAACGAGTTGCCAAAATATTGATCTATCAAATTCTTGTGAGGTTATGGATAAAACCAAATGAAAATCAAATGTCTCATACTGAATACCATGATGTTCAAGTTATTTTCCAATTAACTCTTGTTTGGGTATTATTATTTTTTATTTGAATATATGCTCTGTCTTGAAACATTTGGATTAAATTAAACAGATGTTGAAAAACAATGCTATTCAAAGACATGAACCCCGTCTTTGTGAAACAGGACTTGATTAGTCAATTGACGTGGAGGCGCTTATTGTTGGATATAAAAATGGTAGACTAGACTAGAAATAGACGTGGTGGAGGCATAATTGTATACATTCATGAGTCTGTAATATTTAAATATATTGGAACTATTCTGTATCGAAATTTGTCTTGCAAGCAAAACAGAAACCATATCTATTAATTAATTGGTACAGGCGTCCAGATTCTTCGATTGATCTCTAGACGTAAATTACAATGATTATATTCTCTTGGGTGATATGAATTGTGTCTTCACCAAATGCCATTAGTACATCACACAAATCGTCTACTGCGAATAGTAGAAAAATATGATCTAAAACAATATGTTAACAAACCAACCAGAGTAACACCTGCAGCTTCTCTACATGTACATTAATAGATGTACTGTTTTGTTCAAATTAGGCATATAAGAAAAATAACTTATTGTGAAGTAGCACCATTGAGTCTTGGTGATCATTTTATGGGTTGTGCTTCATGGAGTAATTCTAAGTCTCCTTTACAATATCATGAGTACATATGGCGTTAACATGTCAGGAAATTCAACAAAATTATATAATTTCTAAGAGATTTACAGCAAATGTCCTACGATGTCTCAAATAAACATGATGTAGAACATGCGTATCATTTGTAGGCAACAAAATGTTACCCTATCTTCAATAAGCATGTTCCGATTAAGAAACGACGCGTAAAACAAAAAGAGACTCCAGAGATGACTGCTAAGATAATGACTAAAATGAGAGAAAGAGACCAAGTAAAAGTGCAAGCCAAGGGATCTGGCTCTTGGACTTTTCACTTAACTTACAGGAAACTAGGGCTATCACAAGACCCTTGCGATATGTGCAGTTGGTTACTACCAAACGAGTATTGATCTTCCTCGTTATCATGTGGATTTTCCCGGTTTCATCTCATTCCGCAGTCATGTACTTCGGTGAGAGATTACACTTCGCCAATAAGTTCGTAAATTGCACTGGGCAACCATATAGGCAGAAGTGTAGAGCTGAGTGTTTGGTGTCTTTGTAGCACCACTTTGATATTGCTGACGCTCGAATTTGGCAGATAGCGGTTAAACAATCCAATTCAATTCAATTTATTTCGTTTCTGACAAATTAAAATCATCAAATATTTATGCCCATAATATATCAATAGACAGTCACATAAATTTTCCTGATTCCAAAATACATAATACTCATGGCTTACTTATAAATAATACGTTTTGACAGCAAAAAAAATAACCACTTACCTCTTCTTACCATGCTTACAGAACTTATTTAATAGTGACTCCATTAACTTTTCCGTGATGAGTACTGAGTACCACAAATTGTCTTTAGAATTCACGTGTCTCCAAGTAGATCAAGGAAACCTGTGACCATGTGATTTAATTTGAAACAAATCTAGAGCATAACCGTGATTCAGGATATGAATCTTAGATCACACTCAGTCCTCATTGTGAAGGTGATATTACAATATTACATTTCCATTAAGTAGTACGTCATTTGAATGTACTTCAAAGCTGACAAGACAATTGCGCATCACCATTTTTCCCATTTAGAGACAACTTCTTTCAATAAAGTGAACCGCCTTTTGAATTAGTCACGAAGATTACTGAAAGAACGGGTTTGTCGAATATTTAAGTATAGAAATGTTCACGCGTGTATAATATATTCATCTATTGTTCAGAGAATTATCGTAGTATCTTCAACATGAGCTCCAAACTATCTGTTGGTTGGTTAGCAACACATAAACAAAATATAAGCTTGTCGATAGATATATACATGACCAAATGACGGGTTACCACATTCATTCTCTACGATCAGTTGGAAAATGTGGACCTTAAACTAAAGATATCGGATCTGTTAATGTTTTCTAAGGCGCATAAGATTGATGCACGATTTTCTGCCATAATATTTTAGAATACAGCAACTATTTCCCACTGACAACCGTACTTCAAAACTGATATATTTACATAGACACGAGAATAATCTCTTCTTGATTTCTAACATTCGCACAAAGAAGAGTGAAATTCCTTTTGTTTTTATAAATAAAATGGATGCGCAGAAATCGAATAATGTTACCGGACAACAACTACTGAGTTTTTCCTCGTATAAAATTCAACTGTTACTCATTATGCCACCTCTAATATTCGTCATTGTTTCAGGAAATACTCTCGTCATTTTGTCTGTTTTCAGGAGCTATCGTCTGCGGACACCAACAAACTTCATCCTCACCAGCCTCGCAGTTACTGATCTCCTAACAGGCCTCGTTGGGATACCACTAGAAACGTACGCAGCAATCGTCAAAAACGATTTCACCTGTTCAACTGCCAAAGCTCGGTATTATTCGTTCTTCTTCATTGTCTTTTGTGGGCTCTCAGTCGCTCATCTCGTAGCGGTTACAGCAGATCGATACATCGCGATCACGAAACCCTTGCGATATGTGCAGTTGGTTACTAACAAACGAGTAAAGGTTTTCCTTGTTATCATATGGATTTTCATGGTTTCATCTCGTTTCGTTGTCATGCACTTGAATGACGACACACACTCTGAAAAGACGATAATTTGCACCGGGCAACGACACACCGATGTCGGGGATATTGTAAGCAGGTGTTCACAGCTAGATTTTCTGTCCCTTTGTTGCACCACTTTAATGTTGGTGAACGCTCGAATTTTGCACATAACGGTTAAACAAGCCAAAGCGATAGCGGACCATGAAATTGCATTTCAAGTAAACAGACGACTTGAAAGCAGGCCAGCTATAAAGGCAACGAAAACGGTTCTGCTATTGGTGGGTGTATTCTTTCTCTGTTGGATACCTAGTTGTGTGTGGCTATTGTTGACACTAACTATATTGATGGAACCGGAATACTTCAATGCTACCTATACCGTAGTGGTGATGATGGCTAGTTTAAGTTCCGCATTCAACCCATTTATTTATTGTTACAGAGACCGCGTTTTTCGAGAAGAATTCCTTAAAATTGCAAAGTCTCTACAACATTCCTTCGAATGAATATGTACGCAAGAGACAGGCTGCTGGCACCACGCATGCATGCCTTTGATTTGTTCTTTAGTTTTACGAGTGGAGAGCTTTGTTATGCAACTCATCTTCGTGGAACTTGTTCCCGACGATGATCCTTTGACTTGTTGCAGAAAATAAAGTCGAGTAAAAATTATATCAGGACACAACAGGGGAAGCAAAACTAACGCCTCCAAAAATGCTGAACGTTAAGAGTCAAAGACCCGGCATCTTGGACGATGATGAAGAGGGTGTGAAGTCAGGTGCTCAGTTCTAGCATTATCGTGACATTGGTGGAAGCTCGGACAGCTCATCGACCAAGCACCACACGCACATAAAGCAACACCAACAGCAGATAAAAGAATTACGGGATTTGTGTTGAACCCATTCTCGGCAAATTGGTCGCCACCATAGCCGACGCCATTGACCGAGTGTCGCAAAACGTATAGGCCACAATCAACCTTGATTTTTAAAAGAAACAGAACGAAATATGTTAACTTGAGACAAAAGATCAAACAGCTAGAGAAAAACCTAACGACAATGAGAAAGTTCAAGATAAACAGGACAAATGTTTAACATGAAATTATCTCATTCCCGAGAAAGCGGATGAAAACAACGACGACGTCGTGGTCGAGCTCATCAGGTCAAAAAGCTCGATCTTGAATTCAATGTGAGTGAAAATGATATTGACGAACTAATTGTATTTCACCCATACGACTTCCAGCTGATGGGAGAAGTGACCAACCTCGGGTGCTGATATGTCTGCACCATACAACATTCGCCAGAAAGTCTACGCTGATGCATGAATGAAACTGAAAAGAACTCGGATATATATTTGCGAGGATTTGACAGCGCCAATTCTTGAGACATTAAAATATGGATTGATAAGCAAAGTGTGGACAAATGACGAGAAAATTCGTGCTCTCACGATGGACAAAAAAGTTGTAAACGTAAGACAACAAAGGAGATTTAGACAAACAATAACGCGCAAATATAATCAATACTTTCCCGGATATAATGTAGTAATTACTTAAGATTCCCATGTTTATCATGCAGCAAACAGGAGGTACTAACCATAATGATTTTTGTGTGTGTGTGTTTCTTGAGATGGGCACACGTACCTTGTTCCGGTGCCTCTGTTTAATTTTCAGTGCAAATACAGACTGGATATGCGCGTATGTTTACTTAACGAGTTGCCCCCAAAATTAATTTATCAAAATTGTGATGATATTGATAAACTAGACGAAAATCAGTTGTCTCATACTGATTATCACGATGTTCACACTAGACTAAACAGTTGCTCTCATACCCCGAGTTAATCACGCACTGTTTCAGTTGTATTTTTTAATATATTTAAAGCCACTGTTTAAACAGTTGTTATCTAGTTAAAAAAATCTGAGCTGCATGTTCCCATGCTACCCAGTGTCTCTGAACATGCTCTAAAAATGAACGCCCTCGAAAAAATGGCAGTTTAAAACGATGCAGTAAGCTGGCTTTAAAAAGTAAAAATCATTGAGAGACCATTCAGCTTTCCCCCATAGATGCTGTGTTGCCAAATATTCGCTATCACGTGGATAAGGAAATTAATGCTGGCCAATTTGAATTTCACATATTGTACTAGTGACAGCATAACTGTCCAAACTTTTGTGCTTCTAAAGGTGTTTACACTTTGCCATCCAAACACTACCAGATGCTGTCAGAAAGCATGGGTTTGACAATTTTTTCTTAAATAAGCGCTTCCACCACTTGTTATTTAGTGTCTTTAACTCTTGTTCGTGGGGCTATTTATTTCGCGCAACCTTGAATGTATGATTATAGTTTTGAAAAAAATTAAATGAAGATCTGAACATAATATGAGAAACAAGTTACTTTATTCACGTATTCTGTCTTTGTTGAAACAAGACCTTGATTGATCAATTTCTGATGAGGTTGTTTATTGTTTGGAAAACAGTGCTTAAGACTCGGATGGGAAGAGAGGAAGTGTGTCATGTGCTTTAGGCGTATTTAAGCCAAAGAGCGCGAATTGTCTCTATGTCAATTTAGTATTCCGATCATGTAATAAATTAGCGCTGTAATATCTGCACCATCAAACTTTATACTCACTCAGTATAGCACCAATCATACGCGTCTGATCAGGCGGGCGTGTTATGGGGTGTTAAAACCCCCCTTTCTGCAATGATGGTGCTTAACACCATCCCAAAACGTTGTAAACAAAAAGCTAAAACACTTCTTCAGCGTGGACGCGAAAATTCGGTGTTTGGCGCTCGAACGCAATATGATTGTGGCTATTCCGTTTAATACTGTGATTTTTTTCAAGCGTCGGACCCTCCTCGTCCCGATCCCCCTCCCCTCCCCACCCGATTTTCGGCGGTTTCGGCCGCTGGACCTTGCAGAGAACGGTTCATGATTTTGGCCGCGGTGAACACCCCCCCCCCCTCCCCTTTGAAACATTTAATGAGCACACCCGTAATTTCACTTCCGGTGGCCCCACCCACGGAAGCTATATCAGCCATATTACCTGAGTTGTCTGTTCAACGGCTTGTGACTTCTTCACCATCTGCCAGTAGAGGCGTCGAACACCCTCCACCCAATAATGACGCTCATTGCCGATCTGCGCTCGCAATCACTTTAGGTTCAACCTGAGCCGACTAGAAACCGAATAGACGAAACTTTTTGCGAATAAAGAGCTGGCATGAGTTCGGCTTGCCTGAACCATCGCGGACTGTCGCAGCCGAGGCGATACCATGAAGGGCCTTGCTGGAAACAATCACCTGAATTGAGAGGCTAAAATTTACACTATAATTAAGCCATGACGGTCACCATGGATGAAATTGGACATCATAATTCAATAATACATGTATTTTCTTGCGTTTACTTTCGCTTCACAACGTTACACAATAACACAATACAGCGCTCTCTCCATTAATATAAATGTTAGCATCAATATCATCGTGGCGGTGCCGAAGGGCGTTCGCGTACATGGCTCAAGCGGCCCCTACGTAATTATTGCGCCATATAGCGGACATGTGTTATTTTTATCGAACTTCGGCCCTGTTCTTTGAGGATTTGAGACTTACGCCAGACATTGCGTTTTTTAAGGTCATGCTCACGTGTACCAATACAAATTTTCATTTCATCTTATTTTCAATTTAGCACGCCTGTTTGGCACAATACAACCTCTTCCGCTACCCCTTCAAGCCTAAGAACAGTCCTGCACCCCCTGATAACGCTTTGCCCCACCAAAGCCACACAGGCCCCACTCGAAAGCTTTATTGGACAAAGGAAGTCATCTCTCATCCTCAAATGCTCCTCAAAAACTGCCAAAAATACCTCAACTCTCTCACTCACTACAATCGGCAGACATTGTATTTGACAAAACTGACACCAAGAAAGCACAACAATTTACATCATAAAATGGCGATTAATCAGCGCCCATCAAATCAGCTGTTTTAGAGGAACTATCAGCTGTCAAGGCGCAGCTGCCTTCGGTAGGAATCCAGCCCTTCATGGCCAAATTTTAATCTTGAAGTACTGCTACAGGATATGCTCTGTATTTCTCTCCTTTCTTGGTATGATGCCATCTGTTCAATTTAGCTTCATACATTAAGATTTAATGCATTTGTTTCACTCTGTCTACTCCTATTGGTCTTGCTTTTCCATTGACCATTGAACACCCGTTTACGACCCCCATGCGGACCCTATACCTTGTCTATCATTTAAAACAACACTGCTTTTAGCTAATAGACGATAAGTATTCTAGTCAGATCACATCATTTCCTTGAATGCCGTCTAATGTAAATGACATGAACCAGCCCCCGTCTTGCCGACTTGGAGGTTGGACCTTACGTTCCGCGTCATAAGCAGCCAGCCGGTCAAAGACAACCGCCTGTCACATCTATAGCAACGCCGCGCACTTCGTGTACACGTGGCCTCGCAGAACAGCTCTCGCGCTCGCGCAGATGACACTACTAATCTCTAAGATGACTCCCGGTACGTTCGCCCCCGTACGCACCCAAAGCTCGGACTAGTCAACGGGCCACTTGAGCTCCGTTCCACTCGCAAACCTCGACAGAAAAGTTGCACTGATTGCTGATAATTATCAACAAAGAGGGCGCACCCACGATCTTCTTTCGTCCCTCCCTCGACACACAATGCGAGTCGACTGCTCTGGCAAGCACCCGTTGCGTTTGGCACTGCAATGGCCCACGGAAGATTCTCCATTTGCCGAATCACGCCTGCTGTCATAGGCACGGAGGGTCTGCTGGCGAAAGCCGACGCGTCCTAAACGTCGTCGTCTTTCCGTGCTCGCGTATTGAGGGAGGCGACGCATCCGTAGACATTTAGTCCCGCGACTAGACCCAGACCACGAGGACCAAAGTTCGTATCAGAGGTTCCAACAATTGTGGCCTGCGACCTGCTGATGTCTCATCTTCACACTGAAGACATTTTCCTCGCTGAATCCATTCGTGGCTTATGGTGAAAAGGTCAAGCACTTAAGCCTTAACACACTATCAACTTGTAGACGCACCCCTCGACCCTGGAGCTGGTCTGCGCTCACTTGTCAAACGTGCAGTCGCATTTCATACTACCATGCACGCCACCTGTTGTGTCTCGACTATGACGCCGACCAGTTCCTTACATGGACTGTTGCCTAGGCCTATTTAAACGTATACCACTGAAGCACCCCATTTTTCACCATGCTGTGAGCGAGCAAATGCTTCCATCGACGGTTTACCTGCAGTCATTAATTTTTGGTCAAATGACCCACCCCATGACGCACCATGTTCCGGTCGGTCGAGGGTCGCTGCGCTCTTACAATTAATAGGTGTATTAAGTAAAGGATGATTTTTGGTTTGAAGACCTGGCAGGATTGTTCCGCTCTTTATGCCAACAAAAAACAAAATAGATGCTACGAAGGTATCGACAGACAAAGTTCCCAGGCCTGGTCGACACAACAGGAAAAATATTCAAATTCAAAAGTAGAAAAACTACCAGGTTTCCCCTCTCTAAACTTAATCTGCCTGGAGTCAATGACTCTTTCCCAGTTCTCTCTGCCACGCCTTCCTAGCCCACTCCCCTGGCAATATTCTACTGCGGCAACCTCCGCAGCTCCGTCCGTTATACGGCCATCCTTCATGGTCGTTCGACACCTTCTCGAATGGCGTCCCCTTGATGAAGCCCCTTCGCGACCTGGGGAAGTGCAACAAATGTACATCAGAACCAGTGGTCCCCATGGCTGGTGATAAGCGGAGGTTGCTCGAGCACGTAACGCTTTACGAACGCAGTTTTAAGGAAACAGGCCCCCAGGACTATTGGCATCCAAGGCTGTGTGAGCAAGCCGCGCGCGCACCCGGCCGGTCGAGCTCAGTGAAGTGCACTCGTCTATACTGTCCACAACTCTCCGCCTCTCTCCTCGCATCGATTCTTCTCTTGCAGTGCACGAAGCCTATCGCAGCCAGGATCTTCTGAGCGGCTAACTGATAGTTCCTAGCCGAGAAGAACATCGCAGCGCTGCGAGCTACACCTCACATTTACCCTGACCTGTTCTCCACTGTAATATCTGCTCCCCTGTCCCAAGCCCAAGGCGATTTTAAACATGCGGGCGGGGACCAGTTTAGAAGACATGGACGACGCCGCGGGCTTCAGAGATCCCGCCGAAGAACAGCGTGCAATACAGTAAAGCATTGGTTCGCACTGTATTGTTCGCTGTTAACATAATACCTACATGAAGAAAGAACACCCCACGTACATTTACTCACACACACACACACACAGCGACAGCACAAGGCAGCACACACACCACCACCACCACGCACCACACCCACCACAACGACCACCACCGACCCCATTCACATCTGAGAGTTGAACACTGTGCAGTTTCTTGTCTCTCCTGCACCTTACTTCTTTTAATGCTAGTTGTCTGACCTGCGATTCGGCTCACTCTTGACCGTACAAGACATTTTCGACAAGCACGAAGCCCTTGTCCCCGTTGCAGATCTCGTCACCATGGAAACGTAGTCACATAGGGAGTTGTTTGGGCCTCATCATCTGCGCGCCACCCGCGCTCCCGCGCAAACCAGTTCGGAGTTGTGTCCCTGGGCTCACCTTCTGGCCGCCACCGGTGCGAAACAATGCGGGGGTCGTGTTGGGCTCTCACCAGTCTGCCGCTACGTGGAACATGAGGAGTTGTGTATTGACCGCAAAGTTTGCGCCTTCTTGCAAATTGCCACGTAACGGATCGGAACAGTCTCTCACAGATCACCTTTCCGCTTTCTATAGAATACGGCTATTGCACAGGTCGTTGTCATCATTTTGCTGGCGTACTACCTTCACGACAACAAATAGGAAAATACAATGGCATTATCCTTATAGCGAGGCATTTCATTCTTTTTCAACCAGACACAAAGACGCGGAATCTGTTCTCATTTTAGGGATAACAAGTTGCATCCTAGAATTAATTAAGTACCTGTTCAAAGGTTAGGCCCAGGATTCGCTGGAGGAGTACGTTGCCCGCTCGACTCCTGGCGACTGCTCAGTCACGGCCGATTCGGCAAGCCGAGTCAGTAGACCAAAAATCCGCTTTTCCGCTCTCACGAGAGACGTCACGACGACGCGACGACCGTCTCCGAGACGTCGTCCACTCGACCTGCTGGAGCATTCCACTCAGCTCGCTGGAGCACTATCAAAAGACCTGCTAGTAGGAGTAAGCAATACTTAGTTCACATTTTGACCGAAATTGAGTTAATGGATTGTTTTGAAATCATTACATCGCGGGCGAAATTTTTGAACAACATTTTTTGCGTCAGATTATTTGACCTCTCTAGTACGGGTTTCAGCGGAAGCTGTCGACCGCGGCGTCCAAATTTTTAGCTCCTTGCTGCGTAAATGTATCATACAAGATACTCGACTTGGTTACAAAATATCATAATTTATCATGTATTTTTGTCCTTCGCTTGGTCGCAGATATTGCGCCGGTCATTTCCTGGTCATCGGTCAAATGGAGTGCTTCACACATTTCCAAGAACCGTCTAAATTTTGACAAATTTAATATCCAAATTGTTCCGTCTTACTGAGGACATTCCAAAAAAAATATATAAAATTATTAGTGTTGCCATTCATTTATTCGAGAAATGGCATTTGTTTTTCCCCAGACCCGTGTTTGTTTTTTTTTTTTTTTTTTCTCAGAGGGAGAAGTCCAAGCCATCACGACTCGCACCGATTATTGATTAGTGGAAATCGACATGTGTGACAATTTTTTGTTTTTGCCCTATAGTCATCTATTTAATTGTGTCAATGTACCAGTTTGCGGTGCTAACTTCAAACAAGTGTGATCTGTAGACAAAAATTGTGAAACTTTTGAGCCTTTGTTTCATTGATGAATCATACTTCACCTCTGGGATTTCTTATCTTGTAATATCAGTGACCACCTTCCATTTTTTTTTCAACATTTTCAAAATCTACCCAACAATTCTCAAATGAAAATAATCATATTTTATTGTCGTCATATACAGGGTGGCCCAGAAAGAATGCCTCACTGAGTATGATCGCCAATTCCTTCAACATATCGGCCAAAATGTCTACTAATTTTTATCTTCGTTGCGTTGAACATTCTTTTTCAATAAAATGCATACAAGATCATTGATTTTGAGTAAGGCGTTTTTGATTCTAGCCGGCCATTTTTCGGAGCAATTGCAATTTCCCAAAAAAAAAAAATTTTTTCCCCCATTTTTCAACACTGGCGGATCAATCGGAACGCCCGAACGCATTTCTGGCGTCTCAGCTCACCATACGGCCGCTATACCGCGACAAACCGCAACAATGACATGGACACTGGCTCGCATCGTCTTCCTTATTGACAAAGCGCATGGATTCTCCCGCCCTTTTCCAATCCTTTTTTTTGGCCGCGCGATGAGGGGGCACGTGCCCCGTGCCCCCCCCCCCCCCATCCGCCGTAGTATACGCCATGATGGGAAACTCCACATCTATAGCGTGTTAGCAATACAATAAACCTATACTCAAGCAATCGACAACAAGGAACAATACATTGCCAGTAGTAGGAACAATGTTAAGGTCTCCGTGACCCACTTTCAACGCGGACAAAGCGTTTGAAATTCGTTTTGGCCATCTGTCTTAAAGGCTACTACAAAACAAATTTGGCTCGCCGGCTAACCCTTCTTCGGAAATGTCAGCAAAGTTATGGCGAGGCCTCAAATATGGCGGTTGCTACCAGAGGGGTCAAAGCTTGAAAACATGGTTGTTAACCAAATTACATCTACTACGGGATTAGGGCGTTTAGCCTTAAAAACTAATCTGAAAGTTACCTGACCGAACGCCCAACGAATTACAGTGCCATGTGAAACATTTCTTCTTCTGAATCTTATTATGTGGAGTGCCCATAGGGTCCATGGCTCCATTACTCTATCTTTCTTTAATGATATTTCACATTGTTCACAGTTCTATGCGTCTATACATGCTATATTGTTCGCAGCATACACCACGTACTATTTATGTTGCCACTCAAACTTCATCCGTAATCTATAATCCTCTGAATTAAAAATGCAATAAATGCCATGGCTTCGCCCTTCAATGTCAATGAGTTAGTTTTAAATACAAAGATACAAACCCACTTCATTGATTTGTAAAGCGAATAAACCCTCCGGCAATGATTAGCAATGCAAAAAACGGC
>JZLH01S0050512.1:0-12288 GCA_001188425.1 Eucidaris tribuloides | reverse complement strand
GCGCACGTGCACACACACACGCACCACACACACACACACACACACACACACACACACACACACACACACACACACACACAACAAGACAACAAACAACACACACACACACACCACACACACACACACACACACACACACACACACACATTTGATTAGAATTTTTTTAAAAAATGTGTTACTACAGTTCACCTAGGGCATGTGAAATTATATCGAGTTCACCTAAGGCGTATCAAATTATGTCGGGTTATTTTGGTGTACAACTAAATTTCCTAGATGTACTGACAAAATTGAGGCACTGATACTTCGTCCCCCTCTGCTGTTAACTCTTAATGTGTCACTGGCTCATTTTGCTTCAACAAATTGATTGAGAAATTATGACGCTTATTTGTTTCTTTTTCACAACCTTTTCAAGTGTGTCATGCCCGACATGGCACACAGTGTATATGCGCGACTGTGTGTATAGATACAAGGTTGTGAAAAAGAAACAAATAAGCGTCATAATTTCTCAATCAATTTGTTGAAGCAAAATGAGCCAGTGACACATTAAGAGTTAACAGCAGAGGGGGACGAAGTATCAGTGCCTCAATGATGTTAAAGGAATTTTGTCAGTACATCTAGGAAATTTAGTTGTACACCAAAATAACCCGACATAATTTGATACGCCTTAGGGGAACTCGATATAATTTCACATGCCCTAGGTGAACTGTAGTAACACATTTTTTTTTTAAATTCTAATCAAATGTGTGTGTGTGTGTGTGTGTGTGTGTGTGTGTGTGTGTGTGTGTGTGTGTGTGTGTGTGTGTGTGTGTGTTTTGTTGCTTGAAGTTTTTGCGTGTGTCTGTGTGCGCGTGCCTTTGTTCACTCCAGTTCGTGCATAATTATGATTGTGCAAGAAATTCCCGTGCCTTACCATGATCATTCCGCCGCCAGAGTTTACGGCCCTGGGTCCGCATATATATCAAATCTAGCGACTGCGTATTAAAAGCCACTGGCTAACATTTACCACAGTTTAAAAAATGTGAGCTACATAATCCTCCATGCTCCAAGTGTTTTTGATAAGGTCTAGAAACCCTGAAAAAAAAATGTATTTCAAAATGATGATTTAGTGCTTTAAAAAAGTGAAAATCTACAAGCATTCAAATTGACCGGATTCACTTGCCCATTTCCTCCCCGCATAGACTTACTGTGTGCAGATCTAGGCTATTTCATCATCCACCGGTGTAGAAATTGTTTATTCATGCATACCTTGCCATTGGCAGCATAACTTTCTAAACTTTTGTATTCTAGGGTGTTAATTTGTCCATTTAAACACTACTATGTAGGTCAGATATCAAGTTTGACAAGTTTTTTAATTGAAGCTCCACAATGTTAGCCTATCACTTTAAGACTGCATGAACCGCTATGACTTTGTCACCGGAATTTGGAATTATGGGCATCAATTATTAACTTTTATAAGAATAAACAAGATTACTACGGTCATAACTTTTCTTTCTGAAGGTTTATGAAATATGAAATTCACATACAATCTAGTTATTTTGGGTATTTTCCATATAGCTAAACCACCATACATTTCAATACAGTTTATTTAATTGCATTTGGTTGTGATATGAGAAATTATCTGCATTGACGCAAAATCGCTTTTGCACCACTATACACTTGTGCTACGTATTTTGATTGTGTGTATTGTTTAAACAATCTTTTTTTTTTACAAAGAAACCTTTCTAACATGTGCAAACGAGTGTAAAATTGTTCATAAATCATCACAAACATATTCCGTTCTATTATTTGCTTACAATGAATATAAAAGCACAGAGAAAAACCTTTTCACGGGAACTTTCGTAGGAGTATGTTTATGAATGTGTGTGTAAGTATTTTTGTTTCAATTACAGTACGTAATGGATCGCTTCTCATGGACCAACCGTGATTTTAACACAAATAGTCTGTTATCACGCATTCATCTCTCAGGTCCTACAGAACTTTACACCAGTTCTGACTCTACCTCAGCTTGTTTGTGTCTGACGCCATTTCCTGGGAAATATGAACGATTTAAGGGTAAGATTGCAAAAATTGTTACATAAAGTCTAATCTGAGATAATGATAGTAAGCCTATTGTATTTCTCATCGTTACTTTTAAACGAATTTCAATTGATACTCTCCTGTAACAAGAATGGCCTGGCGCAGTCTCGAGTTTGCCTAGAATTATTAGGCACTTGGCAAATCTTTATTGCACTGGTCCTACTATGTATTCACAAACTTATCGTAAGTTATTAAAGGGAAATAATTATGAACTTAGCAATAAACAAAATCCAGGCACTTTCCCTAGAACTAACTGGTTGAACAAGATCAGAAATAATCCAAGTGCTGATATGTGATTCTATCTGTAATCGTGCCTTCATCTATGATAGCGTCATAAAGAAGAGTGAATAATATAGTTCTTAGGGGTCTGGAATTCCTTGCAGAAAAGTGACAAGTAATGAAAAGGGTACCTTTAGACGTAAGCTCATACAAAACAGGGAATTGCTGCTATTTGTAATGTCGGCAAAATTCATTGCGATTAAAGTAGTTTGATAGATGTACTGAATGCCAACGTGCAGACAGCGATTAGTTTATTGCTGATACTAACACAAGGAATAAACAAAAATAATTATACGTTATTGTTGAGCTAAAGAATTAGTCTTACTATGTTCTCTTTTATAGATGCCGCAATCGTGCTTGGAGTACTATTTTCCCTCACCTGTGTGTATGCCACCGTACTAACCATAATGTTATTCAGAAACAGGTAAAGGAATATTGGCATACGTTGGAAAAATACAGACGATTATTTACGAGTATCGCAAATTACAATCCTGTTATTCCCATGTGAACAATATTAGTTTTGGGTTTTTATATCATAATTTAATTAAATGGAATGAACGACGGCATTTCATGAAATAAAACAATTGATGTTACCATACCCGCATGACTTTAAACAATAATAAGGATACCGGATTTTAGGATTAGAGGGTTTGACATTATTTCGCCTTCAAATTATCTATTTTGCAAATGTTAAGCAAAAAAACTGAAATATGCCGTGAAAATTAACTGCTACGGCCCAATGCAAAATGTTGCCTCAACTTTGGCATCCTTAGTAATACCAACTTTTTACCAAGTTGCAGGTTGCACATATATGTTGAATGCTACTTTCAGTGGTTAGGCTCTGTAAGTTTGGAAAAATGCCAAATAATGGAATATTAGTCAAACCACTTTTCCTTTCAAGTTTGCCCATAATAAAATCTTATGAAGTTTACGAAACATCAAAATTCCTGTGAATTTCAACTTGCGCCTAAACATGGCTATATATGAAGTGTTTGTTTCCCAAGAGGAGGTAGAACCATTTTTTCATCAAATGTGACCATTTTTACCAAATCCCATACAATGTTAGTAGCTCTATGAGGTCGCACATATGAAAAGCTGAAATTCCCTACACCCAAATGTAAAAAAGCCAAGAAAATTGTTTCTACTTCCAAAAAGGGTACATGTCTTAAATTGATGTCCACAGGTGTGATATGTTATGTAATGTTATGTTATGTTATGTTATGTTATGTTATGTTATGTTATGTTATGTTATGTTATGTTATGTTACGTTATGTCATATGTTATGTTATGTTATGTTATGTTATGTTATGTTATGTTATGTTATCTTATCTTATCTTATCTTATCTTATATGTTGTACATTTATACTGGCCTGTGTCTTATGGTGCAAAAAAATATATGAATAGCAAAAGTAGATTGATAATTAAATAAAGTAACTAGATAAAAATGATAATAAAGTATGGAGTCCCAAAACAGATATTTTAGATTGTAGTAATCAATCCGAAGATCAAGCTATCAGTTACAAGTTTCATCAGTACACTACGCCTACAAAGTTTAATTACTTTTAATTGCTTAAAATTGCTATAAAACAGGGTGTTGAACGTCCCTTCATAGATAACATACATGATGTTCAATCTTAATACCGTAAGCATTATGTTAACAATGAAAAAAATCGAGGTGATGCCAAGGTTTATCCTCTGACACAAAGGGTGTTTAAACTTAACACCATATCAACGTGGTATCTACTGTAAAATTGCCTGGCATCTTCCCGGGCGTTAAATTCAGCACGCGGTTTTTGCAGAGTACTGAACAGGACTTTCATCGTTGTTCCATTAGACTGAAATATGTGAGTTCTTCCAAATTGAGGAATCGTTCTTCCCGGGTTTTTTTTTCTCTGATCAAGGCAAAAAAGGTCCAGTCCGAAGAAAGATGAGCATGATGTTATCAACCAGTACACTGAATTAAGTGGAGCAACGCCAAGTGCACCAACTTATGAAGAGTTGTCAGTTATTTCAGATAACGCGACGAAGGTTACCGCAACTTATGAAAATCAGGCAATCGAAATAGTGAAGAGCCGAGTACTTTCACGTCGTGGATGTGAAGTGCAGTCTGTACCAAAAGACGAAACGTATGAAGAACTGAGCTGAATTGATTGCAGCAGGAGTAACAAAAATTTCAAATCCTCTGGTCGTTCAAAGAATTGAAGCACCTACAGACACGGACAGACTTCTTATGTGGCATCAAGTGTCGCTTGAAATTTCCGTCCAACTTTACACAATTCTGTGACAAAATTTACTCAAAACTCAATTCTGTTGGAGAAATATATTTCGTAGCACACGTAACAGATTTTGTACCTCACAAACTGGATTTCATGGTACATGTATACAAAAATGAATTTCCTCGCACACAAAATTCATTTCGTTACGAGATGGATTTTTTGTCGCACACGAAATAGATTTCGTAGCAGAGGAAATGGATTTCGTCAGATATAATATATATATATAATATTCTGATAACAAAATTGAGTTTTGACTTTATTTTGTCAGAGAATTGTGTTACGTTGCACATAATTTTCCAAGCGAACATTTGGCACCCCATAACCCCCCCCCCCCCGACAATCACAATTGCGCGGAGCTTAAAAATATGTGACAGAGTAGAAAATGAAAAGAATTTTACAGATAACATTCTAAGAAGAAGCATACAGCAATATATATAGCCGATGGGAAAGAATTATATCATTTTCTTGGTACAGCTATTTTCCCCATTTTCAAGTGGTGTGTTTTAATTCTTGATTAGCCATGTTCGAAAAGGGGCGTTTTTTAATTCAGGTCTAGGATACGGTGTACATAAACGAATTTTAGCGGCATACAGAATTGGTAGGCGTCAACTTACCAATCTGATCTGTGTTCTCTAGACGTCTGATGTGGTTATTGTTGTAGTACAATTTTCATATGATGCCCTCTTTATGATTTTAACAAACAAGTCAGAAAAAAAATTAAACGATGAATTGAATTTCTAAACAACGTACATGTAAGCAAACTGTTAAAACTAGGCAAATGCAAAAGTGTCAACAGGAAAATTTATCCAAAGAGGGTAATAAAATCAAACTTTGTAATACAGATAAATGTTATTAAAATTGTTGTTTAGTGTCATTTTATCACGCGACGAATGCTACTACATTGTTATCCCTTTATTAACATTTGAGTCAAAAGAGGATACTATTTTTTGTCTATAAAAGTGGACCTTAAATTAGATGGAGCAGGTCTATGGGATACATGCATATACACGTATATGTAATATGCTGACAAAAATGGTGAGTTGGTTTACTTCTGTGTAAAGTCACACCAATGTTTTAATGAGTATCACTCTATCATTATTGTTCGTTTCAGAAATTCTGTCCGACGAAGAACAACGTCCCGTCACCAAATGAAGAACTGTAGGAAATTACTGGGGGCGGGGGTAATCAGAATTTGGGGTAGGAAAAGTTTGAAAGTCTTAATTCGTATTCACCCGACTCGTGACATTTTAATGTTTTTATGCTATTTTTAGGAACAAAAGAAGACTAGTATTTTTCTCATTGCGGCTAAAGGTCTGATTTGGGGACCAAAACAGAGTCTGTCATGGCAGCAACGATTTATGTAAGAGGATGCTGTTTCCAGGAAGTAGTCTTATTGACCTCATTCATAAGAATTTTTGGTAAATTTCGTCAATATACATGTACTAATAACGTTTATGTTATGCAGAAAGAGCAGTCTATCAATATATAATATTATTATTATTATTATTATTATTATTATTATTATATGGAACCATAGTCAATTTCGTCAATATCGAACCAATACCAATAATGTTCGTCATTTCTCCCAACTCCCCCCCCCCAAAAAAAAAATGGCTTGTGAATATGTTCTTGCTGGTTATTAGCGCAATTTTCTGAATAAAACAGGTTTTCAAAACTTCGGATCGAATCCTGAATAGTTGAACAATTATCTTCTTTTTTCTTTTTTAAGTTAATACTTTTTTCTTTGATAACGGATCTCTGAAAATATTTAACCACAGGTAACCACAATCATACGACATCCATTGAATAGTGTGTATGGACAAGAGGAAATGTGTGTTTTTTATACCTTCGTATGCCTTGGGTGAAGGTATATGTATTAATCAAGTGTAACATGTACTGGTATGATCAGTGGGCAAATAAAATACCCTCCCTACTCAAAAGTATTGCAACATACAATATAACGCATACATTTTACGTTGAAGGGGTCTTTCTAAAATGATGTCCTAACTCCGTTTATTATTGGAAAATTACAATTTTTTTAGAAATGGATCAATGAATATACTTTCTCGTTCCTTCTCCAAGGCGGAGAGATTATCAAATGCAAGCGCGCCCACGACAGAGGGGATGGAACATAAATTTTAACCCTTTTTTTTTGCTCCCCGTAGGGGTGGGGTGTTAATTAACACTAGCATCGAAATTCGGTTTCAGATTACCAATAAAACGGTTGTAATGGTTTGAAAAGACTTCCAGCAATCAAAAAATGTCACTATGATCCTCTGAAGGGGTCTCAGAAAGAAGACTACGCCCCTCGAAGACGAAAGTGACCTCATATCTTCATAAGACAGTGACAAGGAGGACAGGGCTACTCATAAAAGATGATGACTTTTTCTTCGCATCATTATATCCAGTGTACCCAGAAGTTTCATGACAGTAAATTTTAAGATGTTTACAATCGTAAACTGCCTTTAGAACAGAAAAAGAGTGAGAAATTATATCTTAATGAGGTCTTGTTTAAAATATGGCGCGTTTCCTCCTTACCACTATCTTATGAAGATAGGAGGTCACTTTCGTCTTCGAGGGGCGTCGCAATAATAAGTCACCTACCGAAGTTGTGATTTTTTTTCAGACTATGATGGTGAATAAACTCAGATGGTTTATTGTTTACAGATCGTTCTTTACAAAAAACCTGTATTGCATGTCCTGTTATCCAACCCGTTGGGGACGATGTGATTTCACTATAACATGCATTTCCATAGACCCCAACACGAGTTAGCTCGTACTTAGCCTCCAACGGGTTAAAAATCAGCTCAAAAATCCCAGTGAGTTTGGGCGATTGCTCTGATCCAGGCGTCCTATATAGGTTTGAACGCTTCTTAAGATCACCACATTTTTCCTAGTTCTTCCAAACTATTGGATTGATATAAGAAGGGAAAGGCAAGGCATATTTTTACGGAAAAAAATAATTGTGTCAAATTCGGAATGCATGTAAACTTAGACATCTATTTGCATTCAGAGAATAGATAACAATAAGCGAAAGAAATGGAGAAAATTTGAGCAAATTTGACTGAATCGTTCAAGAGTTATTTCAAAGTTTATTTAATCGTTATTATGAAGGATTCTTAAGTTGGTAACTCTACCACTTTTTTAGATGAAATTGTGGAGAACTCCTTATTGCTTTTGTACACAAATTCTCTAAAATTTACGTTTTCTTTTTGTTCATTTTTTCTGAAATGTCACTTGAGAAGATAATCAAATTCTTTCAGGGTAACATCCAGTATCATTTTTCGCTTGGACAATCTTGTACAACAAGCAAGAGGCAATCGGATATTCCGTTAAAAACAATGAGTATAAGTGAGTTGCCAATTAAAGAATCCTCCAAAATTACGATGAAATAAACTTTGAACATTAATAAGTCTTAAATGGTTCGACCAAATTTGCTGAAACTTTCACTGTTTTATTTTTTATTGTCCTGTATTCGCTGAATGCAGGAACATGTTTGCATTTCATTTCACTTTAAACTAGTATTACAAAATACCCAAAACTAATTAATAACTGTTAAATGTAAAAAAAAATAATAATAATTTTCTGCTGTTTGTATCCATTAAAGTTTGGTTTGAGGGAAGAAAACGTTTGGAGTACTGCTTTGTATTGTGATTTTCTGTTTTTAGAAGATATGGCTGTACGTTGTCAATTTTATGTGGTGTATGGTGTGGCGAATATGGTTTTAAGTCTAGGTTACAACGTGGAGCATATAATGTTATGTGAGAACTGGCAAATTATGGGTTTTTATGTAATACACCATTGTTAAAGCAGGCGCCATGTTATAAAGTCTCGATCTCACTGTACTGGAGGATACGTCGCCGCGATTCCCGCGACTGATCATTAGGGCAAAATAACAAACAATTCATTGATTCATGCATTAATTTGAAGAAGAAGTCGCCGCGAAGTCATCACGACGCGTCGCCACGTCTCTGCGACGTCTCCTGAGAAAAGCAGGGTCTGTCGCGGGAAAATCAGACGTGTTTGAATTTACCGCAACTGGAGACTCAAGTTAGACCCTTAAGATGGCATACCATGCTTGGTTGTTTGTTAGTACGTACAGTATATGAAATTTATATGAATATGTTTCAGGTTATGTTTTGAATATAAGTACGGTATGTGTAAAATGCGTGTGTGTACTTGTGCTTAGTAAAGCTAAAAAAGAGCCCAGTTGACAATCAACCCCATACCTGTCTCTAATGAGAATGCTTGTACAGTTTTGTTAATATAGTTCCAACAAATTCATTTGTGCACTGGGCATGACAAAATTTCAGACCCAATTGAATTTTTCGCATTTTTGCATTACATCTGTGATCTGTTTTTCCCTCACCATCAAAAATTATAACGATAGAGGGCAAAACTGAAATGGTTGCTTCCTCCAATAATTTGTTTGCGTGTATGAGCGTGTGTCTCTGTGTGTGCGTGTGTCTATGCATATGCATGCGTGCATGTATGTGTCAGTGCGTACATTCGTGGAACTCGTATGTAGTGTGTGTGTGTGTGTGTGTGTGTGTGTGTGTGTGTGTGTGTGTGTGTGTGTGTGTGTGTGTGTGTGTGTGTGTGTGTGTGTGTGTGTGTGTGTGTGTGTGTGTGTGTGTGTGTGTGTGTGTGTGTGTGTGTGTGTGTGTGTGTGTGTGTGTGTGTGTATGTGTGTGTGTGTGTGTGTGTGTGTGTGTGACGTGCGAGAAATCTCCGCGCCTGACTACAATAATCTCCTCACTCCTAGTAGTCCATGAGCCGAGGCCGGAAAATTTTGATTTCGTTGCACCCCCGGGGTGACCAAGATTTCTTGGTACCATTGTAAAGCTACAGGTCTCTAGTTTTCGGAAATGATATTTTTGACTTTCAGTGCTTGATCGTTACCATGGCAACGTGGGCTAAACATCACATGATTTTTTACCCCTGTTAATTTTTGTTGTGGTTTTGGTCTGTTAGTCATATGAAAAATATGTATTTTTCTCCACAATTTGTAATGATAGAAAGTTGTCTTTTTCTGAAAATGTGGAACATAGTTATATGTCACAAACTTTAAAATTATATAAACAGAACTGATGCATTGTGGGTCTCAAGGTCATTTCAAGGTCAACCTATCATAATGTAAAAAATGACTCTCATGATGGACCTGTTTTTTAAGGCTAAAAGTATTTAAAGTCTTAGATTTTTTCTGAGGTCAACACCCATCATAATATATGTAGCATGAAACTCATTGTCTTTAGATGTGGAACATACAATGAAACATCACACCAAGTCTTAACATAGAAAGCGACATTTGTATCCTAAATGCATTTCTGGCTCTAAATGTAATAATTAATGCTAAAAGTGTGCACATTATTTTTAAAAACCATTTACGTCTTTCATAACTTAAATGACATGAATAATGAATTTTTAGTGGGGTTAATTGATTTATAGAAAGTGGATTATAGTAGAGTTCTAACACTAAACTTATGTAAACAGGGCTGATGCATTGTGGGTCTCAAGGTCATTTCAAGGTCAACATATCATAATGTAAAAAATGACTCTCATGATGGACCCGTTTTTAAGGCAAAAGTAATCTTAAAGTTCTTAGTATTTTTTCCTGGAGGGCAACACCCATCATAATTATATGTAGCATGAAACTCATTGTCTTTAGAGTGCAACCATACCACATGAAGACATCACACCAAGTCGTTACCATAGAAACGAACAATTTGTAATTCCTTCAAAATCGCATTTCTGGCTCTAAATGTGCATAACTATGGCTACAAAGTGTGCACATTCATCATTTATAACCATTTATATCTTTTATGATCAGTGGCATGAAAAGTGAATTTGTGTGGGATTATCTGAAAGTCCTGACTGAAATTGACCTTCAAGGTCACCTCAAGGTCATCTTAGAGTCACCTGAAGGTCATCTGAAGGTCAACTATGAGATCATTGCATCAAAACCGGAAATCCCGGATTTCTGCCGAAATCGTTAGGTCAAAAAGTGCAAGCAATCATAGAAATTGAATTTTCGGACCAAAATCATGTTTCTATTGACTTTTAGCACAATTTAGATATATTTTTAGTAATTTATGATGCAAAAATATAAGAGTTGTAATTCATCAATTTTGGCACGAATAACGTGCTAACAGTTCAGCATGTGTCTTTAAACCTGATAGTGTTATCAACTAGTTTTCATCATCGGAACTAACCACAATACATACTGGGTAAGGTGTGACAATCTAATCCTATGTAAAATTGTGTGCTGAATCTGAAAAAGACACTCTTATTGACCCCACTCATAACGTTTTCATGAATATGCCAGTTTTGGGGCAAAAATGTTGATTTTTAGCATTTTTTGGTAAAAAAACAGCTTTGGGAGTAAAAACCATGCCTGAGTAAGGTGGAACAGCCATGACAAATGGAAAAGAGGCTGCTGATTCCTATAAAAGCAATCTTAATTGCCTATTTTCAAGTATTTTTTTTAGATCAGCCCCTTTTGGGTTAAAAAATGTCAATTATTATTGTTTTGGGGTAAAAATACAAATTTTCCCTATAGTTCAAGATTGGTTTCAAAGTTTTGACAAGCCTTTTCTGCTTAGAAAATTGCCCAGATTTCTACCAAGCAGGAGTGTACTCGGCCGTTTCGTTTTGGCTGTCTGGGAAATCTTTTGGCCAAAAAGATATTAATTTTGGTCATTTTTTTTTGGGGGGGTAAGAATTTTTGTTTGTTTTTTCAGTTCAATACATGGATAGTCAAAGCGGGTGCAAGGTTTTGTAAATACAGTCTCATTAAGACCAATAACATTTCGATTTCGGTTTGGGGTATTTTTACAAAACACCACAGATGAACTAAAAATACCCTCACGTTGGAAAAAAATCGCCCCAAACAAAAATGTGAATTTAAAAGCCCCTCCCTCCGCGTTAATAACCTAGCAAAATATCATATTTACCTTTCAAATAGATTCGCAGATAACCAAATCTATCCAAAATGCTAAAAAACTTTTTAAAAAATAGATCCCCTGTTTCCCTGTTCCCCCTTGCATTACCTGCAAGTAGTTTAAACCTCCCAAATATACCGTTTCTGACTCAAAATATCCTCAAAATATTGGTAAAGACCAGAAATATAGTGAAGAAACTCATTAATAGTGACATTAAATTTATCAAAGACATTAATAAATGCACATCAAGCACAGCAAGACCAGAATGTGAGTTAACAGTGTTCAATTTGAGTGTGTTCAAATTGTGTTTGTGTTAGTGCTAATTAACCCAAACTGCCAACAGACAGTCAGTGATCTAAAATTATGTCCATGGCCTCGTTAAAGTCTTTCAGTGTCACCTCGAGGGAGGTACATGTAGGCCTAATGTTATTCACAGTTTCAGTGGTAATAAAATTGCATTAGTTTCATCATCATCATCATCAGGCATTGTTCAACCATTGTTGGATGAAGCCCTCCTCAATCAGTTTCCATTCACTTCTGTTTGCTGTCATTCTGTTCCATGTTGCTGTGTTTGTGTATGATGATATTTCGTGTCTCCACCTCCTCTTTTGTCGACCCCTTCTTCGCTTGCCTGTTCTTGGTTGCCATTCTGTGAGTTTCTTGGTCCATCTGTTGTCTTGTGTTCTATATAAGCCCGGGGGGGGGGCAGTCAAACA
>JZLH01S0050500.1:19386-36993 GCA_001188425.1 Eucidaris tribuloides | reverse complement strand
AGCTTTGATGCTATAATTGGACTGCTAGTAAAAGTGGCACATTTGCGATTTTACCTTTTCGTTGTTTTACTGAAGCATATCTCAGCGAATAGATACAAGCCAAAATGAACAGAATAAACGGATTTGAAAGCTAAGACTCTGCCCTTGATGTAAAGTAAGATCACGTCACAAAATGTTCGTTTCATTACCAAAGAGGGGCTTCGCTTGCACAATTATTTGAGACACACTGTACTATTCAGATAACTTAATATTGAATATCCATTATTGGACTATTAGTAACATAACTTGATTTCACTGTAACTCCTTCAACCACGTACAATCTTCCGGGGTAAGATTAACTTTTCGATTTCGAGGGAGTATTGCGTTCTCTGTATGTCCTTGTACAATGTTGATACACTGTTCTAAAACGATTGCAACATTTTGATCAAAACAATTCAAATTGTTTTTTTGTTGAAAATTTACTTAAAAAATAAAATTCATTGTAGTCACAGTACTCGACCGTCCTTCTACCGATCTAATAAAATGTACCATGAAAGTTTACAAATTGTAGTAAAATCGATTGAGTTAAAAAGTAAACACCGTTTCCATTATTACAACACACACACACACCACACACCACCACACACACACACACACACACCACACACAAACACACACACACACAACAACACCACACACACACACACACAAACACAAACCAACACAACACACCACCCAACCACACACACATCACAACACACACCACAGACACCCACACACACCAACACACACATCACACACACACACGACACCACACACACACACACACACACATTGAGTTTTACAATAAAACAAACAAAAAAAACTCATCAGGAATCCGGATATAAAATAGCGTTAATGTTAATTTTATTTCGATAATAGTAACCAAATGCTAGCCAGTGATTAATAACAAATAACGTACTGTTTACGACTAATTGTAAAGGTTTTAGTGACAGACACTATTCTTAGGAGGCACACTTTCTAACATGTATTTTGTAGACAGTTTTCTAACAGTTTTGTAACTCGACAACACTAAATCGGACAGTACAGACAAGACAAACGTGGACAAAAGTTAAACAATTCTTTGATATTCATTTCGATTCGCAAAAAAAAAAGGAGTTCAAAACACACTCAATGGAACACGCAAAACTGGGGAGTGATTTATGACACCATCTCCCTAGCGCGCTCGTTTACCCTACCACTTACTTTCCCGGCTGCTATTCTGAATTAAAGGGTTTTTTTCACACGACACTGCAAAAATTACGAGCGTCAAAAACAACACCAGTCGGGTGTTGTGAAATGAGGACGCGACCTCAGTTGTTTAAAAATATCACCATGGAGATTTGAAATATAACATACACATAATTGTTGATATAACAAACAGATGTGCTTATACACATTCGACTTTGTGTTCATTAAGAGCGATTTTAAAGACAGTGTATAATAGTTTTAATAAATGGTGAAAATGAAATATTCTCATATTGTGATTTTTTTATAGACTTAGACACCATCTATAAATGACCTGAAAAAATCATATACTTTGAAACGTTTCCATTAAAAAACAAATAGGAGAAAAATAACAAGTCGGTGGGCTCCCGGCATTTTTGTCATTTGAAATGCACATATCTGCTCCCTATTTTTAAAAATGAACGAAAAAGAGACGTGTAAACGCTGGTTCTCACGACTTCACAGATGCCCATTGATACTCCAAGGAGAATTAACGTTATGCTGACGAAGTGCCTTAACCAAGGACAGAAACGCCGCGGCAAGGTTTGAACCAGGGACCTCGTAGTCGGGAAGCCACGCGCTAAACCACTAAGCTACGACGCCTCCACTGTATGGAATAAAGACATGCCGGGCATCTACAAAGTGTCTAGAATCTATATACATCGGACCGGATTTGAAGAGTACCCTTACATTGTTATAAATTCAAAACTAATCTGTAGCAAAGTATGAATAAAATACATTTTAGTACAATAATGTTAGGGGGATGGGTAAAGAAAACAGTCCCAGTCTAGTTTGTTGGATAGTACTTTCAGATCTTTTCAAAATAGAATATTGTCTTCAACTACATCAATACACAAGTATAAACAAATAGATTTCACCTTTTCACTATTCGAATATAGCAAAAGACATATATAGACTGTACGTAATATTACAAGGAAAGAAATTGTTATTTCAATACGTTAGAGTGGATACAATTGTACGAGTACATACCACTATGAAGTTGAAGTAGCTTCAACCTAGATAACGTCATACAAAGACTCAATGTATTGTTACATAGTCACGTGGAATGATAGTTTCATTATTCTATAATATAATTCTATTCTACTTACTCATATAACTTCATATTTCCTGATAAAAATATGGCCGTCAATGAATACAATTAGTACATGTACTTTAAACTCAATAAAAGATTCTATGCCCTCGGCTGCAAAATCAATGGTAGTCATCCGCCCGACTCATCTCGATCACTGGATTGGATCAAGAGAGTAAGGTTTTTATATTATAATAAATATAATATAATATATTTATTTCACGTATTATTATTATTTTATTCGGCAGCATTCACACATTATACAGATAAAGATAAAGGAATTTTTTTCAATCAAAGGCACATTGCAATATGAATCTTGGTATCAGATGCACCCGGGCATGCTGCCAGGGGTTGGAATAAGTTAACCTAATAACTATGGTCCGCAGACCTTCCTCCCCTTTTCAGAATGTACTTATGACTGGAATGTGATCACAATACGATCTTTCTAAATCTGAGCTTTTCAGTGATAATCAGCACAAGTTGAACTTAATGGCATATCATCTTAAAAAGTCACCTTTGATCTAAACGAACCATGGCTGAAAATCCACGTGGTTCACCCTTGACATAAATTTGGCAGCACTTGGGGTTGAAATGCTTTTGTAGAAGCAATTTAAAAGTTCAAAAAGAAAACTTGTCTATTTCCAAAAAAATAAAGAGTGTTTGAAAAGCGATACCCACGCGGTAATTACCCATTGGTCTACAACCATTTACTCAACTACTCAGTTTATCTAAATTATATCAGCACAAACTGGATTGAAGTGATTAGGGTTGGGATTAGGATTTACGATTGAGGAAAGGGATAGAGGTTAGGGTTAGGGTTTTTAGATTGGGAATTGGTCTTTTTGGCAATGCAGGCGTCACACCGTGCCGAAGTTGAGCAAAGATGGGCACACGATTAAGGAAAATTTCAAATTCGGCTCTAATCATTTAAACGTCGGACAATTCATGAGAGCATCTTACACCATCATATGACCTTCTGTAGGCATTGCACTTCCTTCAGATGTTGATTCTCTTTGTTGATCACGTTCGGGCCAACTTCGCGCGAAAATGAAAATTCCATACTCGTGTATCCATTTCGTGTTAATTTCGGGACAGTGTGACGCCACCTTCAGGGTTGGGGTCGTTGTGATTTACCAACATAACCTATCAGACAAAATGGTTGGGAGCCCAAATGGTTTGTAGACGAGATGGCAATACACCTATACCCACAAATTCTGTAGAAATAGAATATCGTGTGCTGTGCGTGCGCGAAGGGGTAATCGAGTTGATAGCATATTTTGCCAGTTTATATCAGGAGCTTCACGTACATTAATTTATTATACAATTCACTCTTCACATTTCATAGGCTTTGATCACATAATTGCCACCATCCACCACATATGCGATTGTTTTGTTCCCCTCCTGTGTAACGGTCATACCCCGAACGTAGAATTGGAACTGTTCTCCAAACTTTCCCAAATACTCGCCACTTCTCGCGTACACGAGGACCGTCTCTACGCTCCACCCACGCATGAAACCGCTTCGCACGGTGACGTAGACGTTGTCATTGTGGTCCACGGCGATGCCGCGGCAGTCCCATTTCTTGCCGCCGTGATCCACGTTTATGATCCTGACGGCGTTGTTATTGCGCGGATTCCACACCTGAACCCTGCGATTCTTGAACTCGGCGACGAAGATGTTCCCTTTGGAGTTCATGGCCATAAACCACGGACCGTCCAGCTGACCCAAGGCCGAGCCCTGTCCGCCCATGATGCTCACGCACTCCCGATGCTTGTCGAAGACGAAGATGCAGTGTTTGGCGCAGTCTGCTACGTACACGTTCCCGTTCTTAGTCGCCACGATGCCGCACGGCGTGTCCAACGTTTCCTGTCCGAAGACCTGGTACGGCACCAGATTCTTGAATTCGACCACGCAGTGGTTCGCGAGATCGGTCACCACGAAGGTGTCCCCAGTACAAGCAACGGCGTACGGGTCGAACTTCCCCATACCCGGCATTTCCGGCGAACAGAATTTGTTGGCGAGTCGGAACTCGCTGTCCACGATGATCACTTCGTTACTGCCTTTGTTGGTCACCACGAATTCGTTGCCATGCGGAATGATATCGTGTGGTTGATTCAAGGGAGGTTTGTGAGTCGCGATCAGATTGTCTCTCGGTGTTGCCAACACGCTGACTGGACTGCACTTGACGTCCGCCCCGCCGATTTTGACGTGGATCTTATGTTTGCCGACATCGTGAACGACGAACTTTGCCACGCAGTTAGCGGCGAAGTTCAGGCGAAGGGTATGGCCACGAGGCGTCTCCACGATACTGTCTACCGTAGAAATCGCGCGGGGATCGTTCACCGGGTCGCCAGCTCTTCCTCGCAGGTTTATGTGTACTTCGATATCGGACTCCACGGGAAAATTAGTAGCGGACACATTAACGGTGGACGTACTCGCATCGGGTCCACCGCCAGACGCCATTTTCTGTGATTTAGAGACAGAAAAAAAATAGATTACGACATGAAAATAACGGTCATCCCTTGTAATAGACCGACAACGTCTATCCCTTTCATTTGGGGGCTTCTCAATAAGTATTGACCGTTGTGTTAATGCTGTTAAATATCCCCCGAATAAAGGGACAGGCACCGTCTAACTGCCTTTGTAACAGTCAATGTACTATGTTACGAGAAAGTACCATGACTCGATACCGCTATAAGTGTCCCTAGCCAAATTCAACATACCGCACTCACTGAACAGTCAACACGAGCTAACAGAGTATCGGGAACACGCAATATCATGCGTTACTACTCGTACAACACAGAAGCAATGCAACCGGTGTATTTGTATGTTTAAACTTCCGTGTGGACTTCGGCCAATAATTCATAGGGTGCTATATTTCAAGGGTCGAGATCAAGCAGCAAACTGCTACATTACAACACAGCGACAGATGTTACAAAGGGAAACACCCTGTGAAACTGTGAAGCTAATCAAACAAAGAGACTTTTTAATCAATAATTGGTAAAATATTTCAGTAGATATCACCATTTTTGTAGATAAACATGTGTGTATGATGGTTTAATGAAATTCAAATTAAATATTACTTTCATAATCACCCCACCATATAGCCAATGCGCCACGTGTTGTGACACACATTGTCGCCGGCGACAATTTGTGCGTCAGGTCTAGCTTGCACAAATCGGCACAAATTGTCACCGGCGACCATTTGTGACGCCATTGCTGATTCCAATTTTTGCTCTCATGTCGACAATTCGTGCCTTGAAAACAAAACATATAGCGGCACAAATTGTAGCCGCCGTAACAAATTGTTGTCCATCGCTGAATGTGTCAATTTGTAACCATTGCTGATTCCAAATTTTTGGTTCCCTCAGCGACAATTTGTGTCATGAAAACAAAACCTAGCGGCAGAAACTGTCGCCACCGTCACAAATTGTTGCCAGTCGCTGATTGTATGTTTGCTGTGAGTCTGTATGTATTCGTGTTTCTGTGTTTATATCTGTGTGTATAATCTGTATGTGTCTGTGTTTCTGTGCTTATCTGCGTTTGTTTATGTGTGTAGGTCTGTGTTTGTGTTCGTATCTGTATGTATCTGTTCTTATGTGTGCCTATGTGTAGATGTACACCCACATAAACACACACACACACACACACAACAGACACACACACATGCTTACACATACAGACGGACAGACACACATGCAGACACACATACACACCCACTACCAACACACAAGCAGCTAGTCACTGAATGTCTGTATTTGTGTACATGTCTGTATGTGTATGTCTGCATGTCTGTGTGTGTCTCTGTGTATTTGTGTCTGTGTGAATATCTGTGTGTGGTGTTTGTGTGTGTGTGTATTAATGTGTGTTTGTGTTTGACTTTGCATGTCTGTGTTTATGTATGTGTGTGTTCGTGTGTTTGTTAGTGTGTCATATTTGTGTATCTAGGTGTGTCTCTGTGTGTATGTTTACAAACACACAGACACACACATGCACACACGGAAAGACAAACACACACATAGGCCTACAGATGCACACAGACAGACAGACACCCACACATACACGCACTGCCAACACACAAGCAGACATACAGACACACACAGATACGCACGCACAGGCACAAATATGTACACGGAGACACGTACACAGACATACAGAGACACAAACATTCATGTATATACAGATACACACACGCACACACGCACAGACAGACAACATATGTTGAGCAACTGGCTGCTTGTTTGTTGGCAGTGGGTGTGTCTGCATGTGTGTATCACATTGTCAGGCGCCATCCAATGACAAAATTATATTAGAAGTTGGTTTTTAATGATGTACATGTGTTAGACATGCATTAATTTTGGAAGTAGGAATATATCTCTTACAATAAACACCTAATTACACATACGTATACCACACATACAACACAGTAGACTCGCAAACACATATGGATCACTCGATGCACAAAACATGCACGCAAACTGAGACACAGACCATGCACAGACACACCCTATCACATGAGTGGCGATTTCATCTGATGAGTGTGTGTGTTGCGGAAACATCGAAGGCGACAAAACTTAAACCCGTGCTTGGGAAAAAGCGCGTATCGTACATTTTTTTTTGAAAAGTGGAAAGTGTCAATTTGACACACATCCCCCCCCCCCGCATTACAAAGTTTTATAGCTTATTACCGTCAAATTTGCCTTTTGAATGAGTTTGCAGATACAAAATCTATCAAAAATATTTTTGAAAGATTTGGAAAAAAATATTCATCTTCAAAAATCGAGGGGTGGGACGACCCCCCCCCCCAAAAAAAAATCGAGGGGGTACATGTCCCCTTGTCTCCCGGGATCGCCACCTATGCCTATCGCACTAATTCAGAAATGCCCACTTTTAATTTTTACTCTTCTAGAAGATAATAGCCAGACTATCACAATGATACAATATCAATATTTCCAGAACCTTTGTCCCGTGATCAGCGATAAACGGTCAAACAAGGCAAACGCCAAGCGTTGTTTCTCCTGCGTCTAGCAATCTCAGTAAGGATGCATATATCAAAATTATGCCATATCAGGCTTTCGGCAGACAGCATTTTAAGATGAGAATTTTGTTTTGATTGCTAATATTAAATAATAATTGTAATGTATACAGTCATGTAGACCATCTCCCTGGAAACTGAGATAACACTGCCTAAGAATGTTCTTATAGTCAAGCTTTCCCCTTTGACCTACAGTCAGAGTAAGCCCCAAAGTCCAACTTGACCAAAGTTTGTAGAGACAAAGATGACGTGGTATCTGTAGTTATTGCAAATATATAATGCTTTTCATACAAAGTTCACTTTCCGTTTGACCGTTGACATGCTCAAATTTGACCCATACTCAACCTGAGCCAGTCACGGGATGTAGGCTACATCTGGTTAGTCTGATTCTCAAACCCTACTCGCTGCCTCCTGGGCCCGAAGGCCCCAGCCCGAGCGCGCTAACAGCTCTACCAGTGCCTCGTCTTGTGCCTAGTCTTATTACCTGACATACTACTTGCGTAAGGAGAAACAAATGAATAACGCCTGCGAGACAGGCTACATCTGGTATGAATTAGGCGATCTTACCTCAAAGTTGCATGTACAACATAATACAGTGCTTTTCTTGAAAAGTTCATTGACTTTTTGACCTTTCATCTCCGTTAGTTGAACCCATATTCTAACTCAAAAAAGAGATATACCTCTGGTATGAATTCGGTGATCTTAACTTGAGCTACAAAAGTTATTGCGTGTTCATACTACACTGCTTTTGATGGAAAGGTCAATGACCTTTGACCTTGGTCAATTTTACCTACATTCGAACTCATCCTGAGAATTCAAGAGACATATCTTTGCTATGAAATTGTTGATCCTACTTCTACTTCAGAAGTATGGGGAAAATATTGCGTGTACAACGCGTAGGCCATATGTTGACGACGTAGCGGCCACGGCGCCGACGCTATAGTAGCCTATGTCTCGCTCCACTACGCATGCAGGCGAGACAAAAATATTTTTAGAAAGATTTACAAAGATCTAAATTTCATGAATAATAGGCCTACTGCGAAAACACACTAAATTTCCGTTTTTTGAAATTTTAGAGGGCGACCGCTCCCTCAGCCCCCTGCATGTGGCGTGGCTGGCGCCGCCCAAAATCAAAAGCAGTTATAAAATCGAGGGCTTGCTAAATTATTGTGCCAGTCCATTGTCAAAGTCAAAGTTCAAGGACTGCTTCCACGGTCTCCTCGACGTAGGGAATACATAGTTTGCAGCAATATCTGCTTCTTTTTCGTCTTATTTTCTTGCACGTTTTGGGTCACAAACAAAAAACAAACAAAACGTCTGTCATGTGTAAACAAGGACTCCACAACGGCTCGTAATATTTCGGTATATGACCTTAAATATTAAACACACTCGTGTCTGCTGTCATAATTACAAGTGATACATACGAGTTGGGGATATTACAACGGAATTTTGTAGAAAATTCAAGCTGAAATGTAAATGCTTTCTCCAATGCATCCCCATTCTCCAAGCAATAAAATCTATTGTGTCCGAGCATGTTTATGGGCACGTTTACCTTGCCTCGCGACAGGGGTGACGCCACGGGGGTGGGGTGGGGTGGGGTGAGGGTTAGGGATGGCCGCCCTTTTTTTTAAATTATTAAATGACGGGGATTTGACTGTTTTACATTTCGGCACCCCCCCCCCCCCCATTGTTGGCAGGCAAAAACACGTGTGTGTTTTTGTCGTCGTCGTCGTCGTCGTCGGCCTGCCCAGGTCCCACTTAATAGGATGCTGTTTGGCTGGCAGTTTAGCTAGGAAAAAAAAGCAGGCAAAAATTTCCCGACGAATTTCGCCCCTCCTAAGATTTTACCCTGGCGCCGCCCCTGCCTCCCGAAGACAACTACAAAATCTACACGACCTACATCTTGATCACTTGGTCATACGATTCATATCGACTCGTGTTACATTTTATGTTCTGTTTTTCCCCCTCGTTTCATATACTTGTTTGGAGTTGCCACTTGCTTAAATGACCTACTTTCCACAAAGTGCATGACATGAAAGTGTATAGTCTATTCGTTGTATAACGGGTTTATGTAGCTTCGCAGCACGTAAATAGTTGAGACAACGCATACAAGTAACTTTTGATCCCCTTATTCAAAGGATGATTCCTGTCAATTTTGATAGAAATCCATTGATGACGAAATTTTTGAACGAACTACATGTTTACAACTTGGACAATATAAAAAAATACCGTTCTCACGGAAGGGACGGCAGATCCTTTATTTCAACAATTTCCTATCCCGGGCACGATTCTTGTCACGTTTGATCAATATACTGTTAGGTTATGGACAAGTCAAACATGTTAAAAGTAAATACATGTACATGTACATGAATAAATTGAAATACTGCTCCCGAACTCCTTTATTTTCATTCCATGAGTACACGAGCCCTCGGTAGTTTGATCAAAACCCGGTCATAAGTAATTATTATCAGAGATTAAAATCATAAATCTTACTTCTCAACCAGTGGTCAATATCCCCCTTGAAAAACCAACCAACCAACCAACCAAACAACCAACCAACCAAAAAATTAATCAATTAATCAGTCAATCAATCAATCAATCAATCAATCAATCAATCAAAAAACATGACAACACCCGGCTGTATCATATAAGGCTCCAAGAACCAGAGAATCTCCATCTTCATCTTATCAATGAAGAATTTCTGTAAAATATATTTCCCTTGAAGGACATAATTATAGTCCGAGATGAGTAGAGGTAAGTAACAGGGCAAGGCGGGATAAGAAATGAGGAGAGGAGAAGGAAAAGGAGAAGAAGAAGAAGAAGATAAAGAAGAAAAGAAAAGAAAAGAAAAGAAAAAAAAGAAGAAGAAAAGAAGAAAAGAGAAGAGAAAGCAGAAAAAGAGAAGGTAAGAGAAGAAGAAGAAGTAAGAGAGAAGAAGAAGAAGAGAAGAGAAGAAGAAGAGAGAGTAGAGGAGGAGGGGGGGGGGGGGGGCGGAAGAGGAGGAAGAGGAGAAGGGAAGGGAAGATATAGGCAGGTGCGCTGCCTGCAATACACTAGACGTTTAACTACAAAGCCAAACAACTGTAAGCCATGACAATATTTGAAGCTTTATTTTATTTCAGAAAATTTTGAAAGAATTTCACAAAACAACCATAAATGTTATAATTACTTTCTTTTTTTCATTTTGTCAATCAGCAGCTTATTGTCCGATACAGTGTGGCAAGCTTATAAGATAATAGTGTTTAATTGTTCATGACAATAAAGTACACTATATGTATGGTATTACCATTTCTTTTCTTATTCTGTCAATCAGCAGCTTATTGTCTGATACAGTGTAGCAAGCTTACAAGATAATAGTGTTTAACTGTTTATGGCAATAATGTATACTATGGTATTACCATAATGCTATGAAATTAACCGACCGAGTGTGATCGGCACATAAAAGGCTTTCCTCAGTAAGCATCAAATTACAACGCACATTGTTTCGGGACCAGCACATTTCATTCATGTACCAGGTTCCAATTACTTTGATAAACATACTATATAAGAGTATATTTATAAACATCAGGATAAGAAGACTGGTTTGGAAAGAGCGCTTGTGATTAACATAACATGCATGGAAACATGTTCAGGAAATTGAATGCTTACAGACAAAACGCATGATTTAATACAATATATATTTTAAGTAAATAAAACTGCCGAAAGCAACACTGTAACTACGTGATTGTAACCGAGTATCAGTGAACAGATATTTGATGCTTCTTCATATTTTTTTAATACAAAATGATGATAAATAACAGGACATGATTATTGGCAGTAATTTGCAATGTACTGTACAAGTAAATTAAGTCCAGGTTTGGCATGACAACTATTTTCATTTTTATTTTGATACAACAAATTATAAAACTATTGCATTTTCATCTCTTTCTGTTCACAATCTAATAAGAGCGAGTTGATTAAGAATCAAACAGTTCATATTAAACGATATAAAGTAAATTTAAAATCAGCTGCACAAATTACATTTGCAAGTTATGTACTACATGTATTATGACTATACTTTGCACCGATAACTACATGTATGTCACATTCTCTTGGCATTGACGGCCAAATATATGCTGATATATATGGGTTGTTTCACAATCAGGGTACATATTGTCAAAAACCATTACATGGCTTCACTACAAAAAATGAATTCACTTGTTGTTGTAAACTTTCATACAGGCAGCAATTGGCCACTGCACAGTGTCTACAGCAGCGAAGAAATTGTTTGAAATGGACAACTTACGTACAAATTGTGTATGTTTGTGTCAATTTTGAACAATTTCACAGTCTCATCTGATCTTTATGAATTTATGAACGTTATCATTAATGACATCAATAACAATTACAGATCAGAGAGACCTGTGAAGTAAAAACTGAATCTAGCTTATTCAAATTTTAAACCCACGTGAGATGGTGACATGTTAATAAATTATGACGCTGCGTAAAAATCTGGAAGGAAATTCCGTCAAAATTGTCCTCTCCGAATTTGACGTAAATATGGGATACCTAGGCATTCCCAAGGACGGGATTTTGTTGTCATAAAAAACAAGTCAACTAAACACTACACAAAAAGTAAGTTCCCCCCTTATTCAAAATACCATCACTTTTTAATGAAATAAGTTTTAGCAAAATAACTTGGCAGGAACATTTCCACACTCCTTGACTAACCTCTGTGTGAAAATAAGATTAATCCGTCAAGCCATGCATGAGTGAGCATGAATTAAAGGCAAAAATGTCACTTTTCAAAAGTCACAGGAGTCATCTCTTATGCCAAAATAATGGTAAATAATGGTATTTTTTGTTTTATTTATAAAGTGTGCTCACTGAACCCTGACATGGTTACAACCTCTTATGTCCATACAACGTGTAAAGATACATTTGCAGAAAAAAAAGGATTTCAATTTTTTCAATAAACTTCATGGATTTTACAATTTCAAAATTGAGGATGGATGGAAATTGTTAAATTGAGCTCACTGAAGCGTAAATATGCGAAAAGTGTGAAAAGAATTGTTAGGGGGTCAAACGATAGCTGATTAACATAAATAGTGCTTAATCATTCAACAGAAACAGAATTTGTCAAAATCCTACATCACAAATCCCTCAAAATGACCCTTGTGACTTTTGAAAAGTGACATTTTTGCCTTTATTACGTGCTCACTCATGCATGACTTGACGGATCAATCACATTTTCATACAGAAGTTAGTCAATGAGTGCAGAAACACTCCTGCCAAATTATTCAGCTCAAAACTATTTTTGTTAAAAAGTTATGGAATTTTCAAAAAGCGGGAACTTATTTTTTGTGTAGTGTTTATATCCTTCAAACCTGTAACAATCACTTTGTCCATACTCAAGTTTTCAGTTGGTCAACATTACAAAGTCGCTAGTTGGAATTCTGTCAAAAAGCGTCCTCTCCGAAAAAAACAGCCCTCTCCGACTCCTCTTTGTAATTCAGAACACAAAACTTTATATACAGACATCACCTTTATTAATAACATGCAAAGGCTGAAAAGAAAAAATTGGGGGGAACTTGACGCCTCAAAATTTGACAGTTTTTATATATGACCTATTTGCTATGTACACAAAATGAAAAAAAAAATGAAGGAAAAAAACAACTTTATTTTTGACCCCCTGTGAGACTAATTGATGTACCCTGATTGTGAAACAACCCATATATATAATATATGCATTACAAATTTCTATATCACAATTACTAAACAGTGGATTTCATCTTTGCTTCTTTGCAAATTTGGCAAGAACAAAGTGAATAAAATCTAGCATATGGAAATTAAAAAAAAAAGTAAATAAAGTAAAATCAGTTATAGTCATAAATTACCACATAACCCTAAAGCATACTAGATGAGCTGTCCTTAATTGAAATATTGATGATGTAATGCCTTATTTTCAGAAAAAATGGAATGATTGTGAATTGCATTTATACCACAGGTAACAGGATGTTTTGTACTTGTGCATAATTATACACGTAAGTAGTGTAAGAGCTTTTTCATTCATTCACAGAATCAATAAGGATTTATTTCAGGCTGAAGTTACACCTAACCTCTATCAATGGCTGTTGAAGGAATTTTGCAAGGCTCATGAATCGTGATACATGATGACAGCCAGCTAGCATTGCCAAGTATCGCAATACCGTGGCAAGCCTATTCTTAAAACTATTGACCCCCGAATAATATATTTTTCTGTTCATGTTTATTTATAAGCAAGCTAAATTCCATTAAGGCAAAATACTGAATTTCAAGCAAGTACAAATTTGTAAGTACTGAGAAAATTATATTTCTAATCATAATACAATTTAGTTGCTTACAAAAACTTCATTCTCTGCTTATACATGTACTGAGGACACATTCGATTGATTGATTATTAGCACTGTTATAATTAAATGAGTAAATACTGAGTAGATAGAGTACTATATAATGAAGTACAATGTACAGGGTGTCTCTAAAAAAGTAAACCCAACTTCAATGGCAAATTTTCAGAAAACTATAAAATATTTACTCATTATTTTTTCATGGTTAGATAGTCCAAAGTCCTCTGTCCAATTATATCACTTAGGTTATCTAACTCTCATGCATGACTGAGCATGATTCAACTTAGTGAACTGGTGTGAAATCATCACTGTGGCAAGTTATTTCTTGCTATTGTCATGCATTCAGTGCCTATTTGAAGTTAAATTTTTGTCACATGTTAGGCCTATGATTACATAACAACTTCAGCAAAGGTTGTTCCTAACACAGGCACATTTCACATGCTTTCCAAACATGGTACAGTTGACAATTGAGCAGAGAGTATTCCCATTCCTGGTAAGAAATCGTAAGAAATCAGACATTTCCTATGTCATTTGATTGATGAACTTCCAATCAAAGTGCAATTCTAACTTGCCACAGTGATGATTTCACACCCATTCACTAAGTTGAATC
This sequence comes from Eucidaris tribuloides, assembly GCA_001188425.1. NCBI lineage: Eukaryota > Metazoa > Echinodermata > Echinoidea > Cidaroida > Cidaridae > Eucidaris > Eucidaris tribuloides. Next base: position 22,648 of record JZLH01S0050500.1, on the reverse strand, counting down.
ATGCTCAGTCATGCATGAGAGTTACATAACCTACGTGGTATCATTGGACAGAGGACTTATTGGACTATCTAACCATAAAAAAATAATGTGTAAATATTTTGTAGTTTTCTGAAAATTTGCTGTTGAAGTTGGGTTTACTTTTTTTAGAGACACACTGTAGTATGACAAAATAGCAAGTAGCTGCACTTTATAAACACTTTGGCACAACAAATTTACTGTAAGTCAATTGCTTTGAGTTTGAGATGAACTATTCCAAATATTCCAAAGAAATGTTTCCTACATAATAGCGATAAATAAACTACTAGTAAACTGCTGCAGCTACTACTCCATCACAACTTTTGAACACATATACTTTATTCACAAAATATCACCATAATGATTAGATTGACAATTTTAACATCGCTTTAATATGTTATTTTTGTTTGCGAATGATTTTTTTGTTCATATTATGCACATTAAAACATTGGTATATCAAGAGTATGTATACTGCATATAACTTGTTTCTGGATAGAAATTCCTGCATGCATGTAAACAAAATACGTTCCCATAAAAATAAATAAAATGTAGTGCTGGTAACAAAAAGTAATTTGGAGCATTTTAGAATTTTGACATGTGTATATGAGCCCCCTGTGACGCATGCATGCCAAAGGTCATGTCCTGCAATCAATGCTTAACCTTAATTTTACCTGTGCAAAATTTGGTTGTCTTATTTGAATTCAGTAACAAATATTGACAAGTATCGGTTTTCAGTAATGATGTCATACATGACATCACGAAAGTGTGACCATGCTGATAATGAGTAGTTGTCAAGGACTTGAAATGTGACATAACTGCCAAGTTACACGATTATTGACAATGTATATTGACAAATATTGGTTTACAGTAATGACATCATACATGACATCACGAACATGTGACCATGCTGATATTGAGTAGTTGTTGAGGACTTGAAATGTAATATTACTACCAAGTTACAAGATTATCAACAATGTCGTTCTTGAGATAATGTGTACACAAGAATGCCCACAAAGAAACAGGAATAAACAAAATTCTGACGAAATCTGCGGTGGTCCGCTGATATGCAGTTAAGCAGTCCATATTGTGTGCAGAGACAGAAAGGTTTCTGACCTTGAAAAAAAAATATAGTGCAGTATCTGTATTGTAATTTTGTCATTTAAAAATTTGCATATGTTTGCGCATGAAGTGCGCTGAACATTTTAGAATTGTCTATGTGTGTGCTTGAAGCTCGCCGAAAATTTGAAAACTGTATATGTTTGTGCGCAAACACACCAAAAATTTGAGGATTGTGTATGAACATTTGAAAATTGCGTATGTTTGATAGTATTTTTATGTTAAGATTACAGGTTTTGTAGTGTTTTGCACTGTTTTTTAAACAAATTTTGCAATTGGCTCATTTTGGTTTTCCTGAAATCTACTAAAATAATAAGACCAAATTTTTCACTTGGCAGTTCAAGGGGGGGGGGAGGGGGTGTTAAACCCTAACCCCACCCCTGTAGGTCCACTACTGATACAAATATAAGATGCTTCTTCTACTTATATTGGTAATGTATGCGCGAGTGAGCAAAGCGAACGAGCACTTCAGACGTCAACAGATTTTCAAGTCAAAGGAAGTTGTATTTCTACAACTGTAACAAAGCCTTCTGATATTATTGATATCATCACTCAGAAGTACTGTAATTAAATATGAACACATATGTATAATCATGCAACAAGTTTTGTAATTGAACATTGCTTGGGAAGAACATTTTTCGAAGTCTATGAGAATAGGAACGTGTTTGCAAATTAAAGGCAATTTGTGGCTTTTGATTTGGCTGGCGAACGAAAAACTGGCCGAAGGGCAAAATATTTGCATCCACTTTACATGGTGCAGCTAGTGTGCCCCGGTATAGGGTTCTAGTTTTTGTTCCCCAAGATGTTTTTCTAAATATACACATTGCTGAAATGTTGAATCTTTCACCAGTTTAAGGTTGTAGGCCTGTAAACATTTTGTCGGTACAACATTATGCTCGGGTCGGTTGATTTGGAATGTTGTCTGTGTATGACACTTGACTCAAGTTGACTGTACCAAATGTCATCAATCATAGTACTCATAACAAGGCGGTTTGCCTGGTTACCGAAAAGCACCTGACGATAAGAAAATCATTAATGCGAGCGAGCGGAGTGAACGAGCTTAAAAAAAAAGAAGATTTTTTCATTAAAAAAATTCTAATTTTTCAATATTTTTGTTGGTTTTTGAGATATTTCTACGGTAAAAAATTATTGTTTGTCCTTCCGCATGTACCGAGGGAGTCCTTAGTGTACCCACAAAATTCTGAGAAAGCATTATTGGGGGAGCAACTCACCCCCCCCCCTTTGGCTACGCTAATGTGTAACAGTGGAAATCAAATGTCTACATATTGTTTGTTGACAAACAATTCAATATTTTGCAATCTGTCTTACCCCGTTGAAGACGGTTTGAGTTTGCTGTAAACTACCATAAACCTTGAGATGAGATATCTTGTATAAATCTAGTCTTCAAAGAAATGTGAAATTCAAAGACAATGTCCTCTATTTCATGTTTTCAGACATGGAACCTATGTTGTGATTGGTTTGTCGAAAACTATCTCACAAACACTAAATTAAAAGGCATGAAATGTTCAGAGAGACACTTCGCATTTAAATGCCACATTTTTTGCCAAAAATACACTGTAAGTGGTTTCAATTTTCCATTGAAATGATCAATAACTTGTGTTTAACAGAGCATGCAAAGATGTTCAAGGAAATACTCAAAAAATGAATGGTCACCAGGATGAAAAAATCCCACCCACTTCATGTCTTCTCCTTTCACATTAGATAGCCTTTGATGCGATGGTTTGCACCATCTACAACGACTGCAACCGTATTGTCCTCATCTTCAATGACCGTAAGGCCTCTTACATAGTTGAAGCCGTCACCAAAGTTACCAAGACAGACTCCGGCCGGGTTGTACACTATGACCGTTTCCGTGCTGAACCCCCTCATGTTACCCGACTGCCGTACCGAGACGTAGATGTTGTCGTTCCGGTCCACCGCAAGACCTCGACAGTCCCAGCTCTTCTGATTCCAGTGAACATCGATGAGTCTGGTGACCTCATCTTTGTCGGCATCAAACACCTGTATACGATGATTCAAACAGTCGGCGACCACCACCTCCCCCTTGGAGTTGACATCAAGGAACCACGGAGACTGCAACTGGCCTCGGGTCGATCCAGGGCCTCCCAAG
>JZLH01S0050484.1:17357-33410 GCA_001188425.1 Eucidaris tribuloides | reverse complement strand
CATAAATAACCCTTTGCATCAGTTTACTGCTTAAGTAGTTATCATTTAATATGAAAAGATCTAATTCAAATGGACTTTTGTATACATTGATTTTTTTTCTGTGTTTGTATATCTGTATGTCTGTGTGAGAGAAAGAGAAATATTGCATCAATTGATAACCTACTGAAATACTTAACTAGTAATGGAAAAGTGTTCATTATTGTAATGTGTAACCAAAACATTCATTCATTACTAACATTTTCTTCTTAAAAACAAGCCATAAATCATCTAATTCATCTGTTTACTACTAACTAAATGTTTATATTTGATGTTTGTGCATTCATTTCCACGTAAGATGGATTCCTGAGTGTCAATATTTCACCTCGTGGTAAGGAGAGTGCAGCTTGCTGTGTTGACCCTCCATCCCTGTCCCTGTCCCCACTCCATGAATCAAATAAATTTAACCTTTCAATCCACACATTTACCCCAAAATTTATTAGACCCAATCATTTCAAACTTCCATTGCCTTTACACACACAAAAAACTGATCTCTGTTGTCCAGATTTGCAGTCTAATACATGAATGGGTGTCCAAATTGATTAAATATCCACATCATATCCAGATATTATCCAATGAAGCTACTAACTAAATATTAGACCAAAATATAAAGGAAGAATATTTGTATAGAAGGGAATGTTACCCATAATCATGCCTCTGCCATTTTACAGTGACACATATGATCTTGTTTGCCTCTTGTTTGATGGGAAACCATAGAAATTATCACTTAGCAGTATTGGAAGGGTCGAGAATGTGACAATTTGTCGTAAATATTTGCTACATAAAATATATGGTGTATACAGTATTTCTGTCTTCTATTCACAGTTTACTGGCTCACAAGAAAATATGAAGTCTCCAGAATTATAATGGATGGGATTTAACTTACCCCCACCTCCCTCTCCCTGGTATTATAAAATGACATGAAATTGGAAATACATTGTGTTAAGATATTTTTGCCAGATCTTGCCTGTAGGTTGCCATCTGGGTTTGAAATGAATTTGTTCGCAGGATATTTTTTTTCTTTTTGTATTTTTCTGTTTTCCTCATTGATTCATACTTTGGTACTTTTCTTGCCTTCTTTTTCTGTTCTTGCTTGTTGGGTAAAAAGGAATATCACTGAACACATGTAGGTTAGACACCTACACCACATATCACTGTTTGTTTAATGTTTGATATTGTTTTGTTCTACTGCAATGAGAAACACTTCAGTTGACATAGATAACAAAGTTCACCGGTCACATCATTTCTTAGTATTCTGCTTTGGCTAGCAATAAAACACATTTTTATTTCCACTTCACAGTTTTCAATCAAAGACATTTCAGCTTTCATCCTGTCGTTCTGTTATTAGATTTACTGTATGTAGGTGTTAAATTGATTGACGTACATCCATAAAATGTCTTCATTCTGTAAATGCTCACACAATAATCTCATCACCTTTTATGCATCGTGCAACAAAGGCGCAACAAATTTTATTTGGGGGTTGTTTATCCATCCTTGCATCCATCTTTCAGGTATTCCAATGCTTCCGAGAGTTTTGGGTTTCAACTTGACTGTAATGGAGTTGATCTTGCTTGAGAGGAAACGGGTTAAGCACCGATCATTTTCAAACTCGTCATCCGTATTTGTCACAGTTGAAAAATCATCGAGGGCTCACTGTATTATTGACCTACTGTGACAAAATTTTGAGATATGCAGATTTGAAATGTGTCAGAATCATTTTGCGCTTTTTTCACTATCCATATGCCCACGTTTTAGCATGATTATCTGGCATTGAATTGCAATTTAATGGACATATATCTATATGGCTGCACCTTAATTTTCGATGCTGTCCAAGTGATGTCCTTGATGTGTTAAGTGTGTGACTGCCAATATGAATCCTCTGGGAGCTTTCATGCGAAGTGGGTTACGGTGTGGGAGTTGTTACACATCAAAATTAATCCATTATAGAAATGCACTGGTCCGTAGACCCAGGGCAGGTGTAATGACATGGTCATAGTTGTCTAGATCAGTTTATTAGTATAGTATTGTATTTGAAATTTAATTATTATGTGAAGTCATATATTCTGACTTTTGACATTTTACAAGTGTTTGTAATATGTTTGCAGAATGTAGATCCAAATTCTATACATTGTCTTTTCAGTTAGTAAGAAATCAAATACATCAATAATATTTTGACACAAGCAGCTTTGCATACTTCAGCATGGGTGTAACTAAAGTGATTCAATAAAAAACATGTTGGGAATTCAGACCCAAATAAGTATGACATAATATCATTCAGTACACAATGTTTTCTACATGCATAATTAAAAATGCATTGCTTTAAAGTGTTTTTCAAACAATCTGTTATTTGTCTTGATTCCAACATGTTTTTCTTCTTTTTTCCTTCAATTAATGATGTGGGTGAACAAGGACATTGAAACCCTTTAAATGTAATACTTTTTGGTTAACTTGTATAATTACCTGTTCTGTCTACAAGTTACGCTATATCTGAGTTACATTACTCCATTTGCATATAATGAGCAAGATTGCATATTCCTGCCTGCTGGTTTACTTTACTATACCTCAGACATTTGTGCGAGGCCTGGATTGGATGTAGAACATTACCAAATTTAAAGTAGAATACAATTCATTATCTAGAAATTTCATCTATAAAATCACTCTTGTTTCAAACAGGTGCTTCGTCCCGGCATAGTGACATGGTGCTAGCTGCCCCTGGGGCGGGGTACATCTCAAGATCGGCGGTGAGCCGGTCAGGTTCATCAGGAAGTACCCATAATAATCCTCTAGAAGGCGTGGAGGGAATACGACCGCCCAGTCTACCGACCAACGCCAAGATCATTGACTCTGATGAAGTCTACTTATCACGGGTAAGATGCTTGAGAGTCTATACCATGTCCCTAAAAAGGAATTAAACAGGAGCAAGTTTTTGTGTACTATTCAACTTACTTTTTAGTCATTCTCAATAAACTGATCATGGACAAGAACTATTTTTATGCCTCCGCAACGAAGTTGCCGGAGTCATCATGTTTTGGGGTTGTCCGTCCGTGCGTCCGTTACCGGTTCTCATTACTGCGATAACTTAAGAACCGCTAATCGGATTTTGATGTAACTAGGACCAAGTATGTACTATGAGGCACCAATGAACTGATGAGATTTTGGAGCTGAAAGGTCAAAGGTCAAAGGTCACCGGGTCTAAAATATGTCTGATTTGGGTCATTACTGTGATAACTTGAGTATGGCTGGTCTGATTTTAAAGGTATTGGCTAACATTTACCACAGTTAAAAAAATCTGAGCCACATGATTCCCCATGCTACCAGTGTCTTTGTTGAGGCCTAGAAATGAAGCCCTGAAAAAATTGTATTTCAAAATGATGATTTAGTGCTTAAAAAAGGTGAAAATTGTAAGTTGACCAGATTCACTTAACCATTTCCTCCCATAGACTTACTGTGTGTACATGTGGACTATTAAAACTCGCCCGAGTTTTAATTGTTTATTCATGCATAACTTGCCATTGGCAATGTAACTTTCCAAACTCTTGTATTCTAGGGTGTTTATTTGTCCATATGAACACTGCCATGTAGTTCAGATATCAAAGTTTGACAATTTTTTAATTTGAAGCTCCACAATGTTAGCCTATCACTTTAATGTAACTTGGGAGAAGTATCTAATATAAGGAACCAATTTACTGATTGGATTTTGGAGTTGAAAGGTCAGAGGTCAAAGGTCACTATGCCTCATGTCCAAATTGAGCTCATTGTTGCGATAATTTAAGAACTGCTTATTGGATTTTACTGTAAATTGGTCAAAGGTCACATGGGCTTATTCATCTCATTGGTCTTGCTACCATAGTAACTTGATTTTCAATTACATCAATTGATGGGAGTGGCGGACTGGGCGGAGGCATCCATCCTGGCGCGTCGAATGCTCTAACTAATTCTTTATGTTAAGACTATTTTATACTGTATTATCTATCCTATATGAAATATTATTTTGTAAAGTCATATAATAAGAGTTTTTGTAAATGCTAAATCTGTTGCAGTTCTCTATTACTACATCTATGACCCCCACTAGCTGGTAGATTTTCTGTGTCAATTGTTATCAAAATTCAAGATCTTTTCAACTATTATTGCTGGAGTAGTTTACTATATTTAATTGTTTATACTTTCGTATTTATTTTTATTTCATTTCTTTCTATGTACTATTTACTTAGTTTATTTCTTTACTTATTATTCACTTATCTATTTGAATAAGAATTTTATTTATTATCATTTTAATCAAATTCAGTATTTATTTACTTATCATTTACTGATCTAGATAATGTAATATTAAATTTTGTTTTATTATCTACTCATTTTCTTTCTCTTTTTTTTTCTTCAGGAGGGATTCAATGTCCCAGCTAGTACACCTGTGACCTCAACAGTAGATATCAATAAGGTGCAAGACTCTGTGACTAGCAAACAAGACTTCTGTTGTAAGTGAAATGAGAAGCATTAAAAGAGGCATACTAAAACTATTTGTCCACAGTCTTTACAGCAATACACTAGAATAAATAGTTGAATTGTAAAAAATAACACATAAGTGAAATAGGAAGAAAAGGACACACTAACGATGGGTGCTGATTGGTCAAAGAGGATAACTGTGTTTAGTAATACGTCTGTATTTCAATACCATTCTACATTTCTGTTCCACCAAACATATGTTTGAACAAAATAATGTTCTATTCATCCTGTTGACCTGTTCATAACTTAATTATACATCTTCATCATACGGTAGTTATAATTGTAAGAAATTACCCATGCTGAAACCATTATTTCTGTGACACTAGTTTTCAAATCATCAAAGTTTCAGTTACCAACAGAAGATTGCTACAGTTAACACTGGAAATTCTTTGAAATTTAAAGTTCAGAAGTATGTTTCATGAGTCTCTGCACTGTTGTAGTTACTGTCATGGCAATGTGTGTTCTTGCATTATTTATAATTGTGATCATCATGGTTGTCACTACGCCGGGCGGCGCCAGGCCGGGGCCGCCCACTACCCAAATTTTTCGCCCAGCACTCCGGGCAAAAGACCAGTCTCCTGCCCAGCACTACTTTTCATTACCAATGATTTTTGGCTTAAAAAATGAGAATATTTTCAAGTAAACTAACATCATCAGGTTTCGATAATGGTCATGAATACTACCTTATGACTTCTTATTATAATGTTACTGTCAAAATGTACAATATCAGTTGTTTAGCAGCGAATTGATCATAATCAGCCATCTACTACTGCGCCATGAAGTCGCTGCGCTCCGCTCGCATGGTCTGGGCAGCAGCAAAATTTCCACCACACAGAAAAGTCTGGCTACAACCCTGGTGATCATAATTAGATGAGTTAATTTAGTCAATTTTAAATGTTGTCATTAACCTTCTCCTTACCTCTTTAACTGACAATTTATCTGTAGTTTGTTTACTTCCAAGTTGGAGTGTGTTTACATTAAAAATTATTTGATGGATTGAAATAATTAATCATAGTGTGACAAAAAATATGTTTGTAATGTTCAAAGAGGTTAATGAAGATTTCAGGTAAGATGTGTTCACAACATAGGTTCTAACAACCAGGGCTGAATCTTTGCATGTTTTGTACCAACCAGTCAGATAGGTAACTTGGAAAAGTTACCTGCAAGTTACCTCCCCCAGAAAAGAAATTTACCTGCCCCAAACTTTAACTCCTTTTTAGGGATAAATCACAAAGACACCAACGTCTAGAAAATAACAATTACAGTATCTGAGTGTGACGTTTATAATGACACATCAATTTGAGATAACCTAGCCTAAGTCATGGTGAAATGAAGGGAAAAATAGGGATTTATACACAATTTAGATGCAGCATCTACACAAATTTCACCTGCCAGCTGGTCGGGTAACTTTGTATTTCTATCCGCCCAATGCCGAAATCACCCGCCATGGACAGGCGGGCAGTTGATAATGTCCAGCCCTGCTTATAAACGGAAATTTTCTGGAATTTATTTTTCGTCATGTCAACATCCGTATTAAACTTGTCTAATGTCTATCAACCTGCTCATTCAGATACACCACACCCGTCAGAAAGAAACACGATGACGATGACGCAGGTTACGACGGGGACCTCGGAGAGTGGGTCGTCCAGTGCAGATAGCCACGCCCACGCCGGTCATAACGTCTTGGACAGCAGGGACATGGAACTCAAGTCAGTGACGGGGGATAGTGTGGAGCTGGACAGTAAGGCCGATACCTCCAACCTAGGCATCATCATATCGGTGGAAGATGACGATGGGGTGGTCAAGACGGTCAATCTGGACGAGGAGGAGGAGTTGATGCAGAAGGGAGCAGGTGAGTGAGATTACCCTGGCTTACATTGTTGTCATGTTGACTTTATAGCCTGTGGGTTGGAGTTTGCTGATGCTACCAGTATCCTCCCCCTGTGGCTTCCTGGTTAAAGCTGCACCCTTCTTCCTGAGTACAACAATACATCTGTAAAATCAAATCTGAAAACTGTTTTTGTTAGTATCAAAAAAATGCTCACTGATTGCATCAAGCGGGGTGTCCTGTGGACACCGCAAATTTGTAGTTTTTTTTTTCATATATATAAAGAGAGTCTACTGTGTTACATTAATGGTTTTACTTGAATATTGCAAATTATTCAGTATAATGTTAGTGTACTAAATGGCTTGTTTGTTAAAGCCCAAGTTCAGTTTTGGGGATTTTTTTTTATTTGAAAGCTTTATGCCCCAAAGTCATAACCCTGCAATACTAGATTCTGAATGTCTTTAGTTTTATTTTAATTAATTAATGAAAAATCTCGGGGGGGGGGGGGGAACCCCAAGATTTTTTACTATATTTTACATTATAGCATCCAGAGGGTTAATAAGGTGTTAAGGTTATATGAGTTATACCTCATCTGAAAAAGCAGACTCTTTTTCATTAACTAATTTTTAAAAAAAAACTAAACATATTCAGAATCTATTATTGCAGGGTTATGACTTTGGGGCATAAAGCGTAGGAATAAAAAAAATCCCCAAAACTAAACTTGGCCTTTAAGTGAAATATTTGACATGGTATGGGCACCCTAAACTTTAAATGTCACTTTGACAGTGTATGTGCGTAATATGAATTTCTTTGAGAAAAAAAAAATCCACCTGTTCTTTATATCCTGGATATTACAATTTCATGTCTATGAAACTACACAAACAGGTCAGTGAGACTTTCCATTTGTTTTGCTTATGTTATAAAATATATTTGGTAATAAATTTTGTGTTTATTTTTTTTCTTTCACTTTCAAGATGATGAGAAGAGTGAAACTGACGTCAGTGCAAATGAAGTGGCAGAAAAATTAAAGGTATGTTGTTTATTATTTTGTCATCATCTTGATGTAGTTCCTAATACACATTCTTTTTCAGGTGTTTTAGATCAACACTAGGAGTTTCTTTGTCAAACAAACATATGCTTTTTCTAGAAGCAGCTGTTCCTTTTTTTTTCTTTTTTTGGACAATGAGCAATACTCAATTTGATTTACTGATCTCTTCAGAATAAATTTTTTACTAATATTTTATGTTGTACTCAAGTCCATAAGTACCTAGGTCCCTCAAACATTTTTCCATAGAATTTGTTCAAATGACTAGCATGGAGGTAGAGGTCATGTCCACAACCAATTTGGCCTTGAGGTCATCCTGGATTAGAACCATTCTGGGGACCATTTCATGAAAGTTGTCAGCTCTGACAAGTTGTCAGACTCTGACAGTTACCATAGTAACAGTCTGTGCATAGTGCTTTTCAGCCAATCAAAACCAAGGATTTTACTGAACTTGTCGGAAAATGGACTTGTCAGATATTTTATCCAACAAGTCCTTTCATGAATTTACCACTGTGGATAACCACTGTTGGCTAATCAGTGATTTACTAATATACATGAAAATTATATAGGCCTCTTGATCAGCTAATTATTGGAATACTACAGCATAAAGTTGTGCATATTACACAAAGACTCAAACATAAAAATAAGCTCTTGGAATTTGAAGCTCACTGAAAATTATAATGTTATGGTTTCATGTATTTATTTAGATATGATTAGATGACTTGCCATATTTCAGTTGATTATAATCTATATTCTCTCTCTGTGCACACATTTGATTTTTAGTCTTCCAGTGCCCTTTTACCATATGCAGCGTGTCCCCCCCAAAATGTCCCTCTAATAAACTGCTAAATTAAACTCAATAAACTTTACATAATTAGAAAGCCCACTTAATTGTGTAATTCCTGTGAAAATTTTAAAGGTCTCGCTTCATTGGTTTCGAATACACCGGCTCATATGTAACAGCAGTGCTTTTCAGCCCATTCCAAGTTTGATAGAAAGAAAGGCACATCACAGACATATTATATGTTATTCCGTGCTTCACTTGAATTACGACTGTCATTTACTTTTTTAAATGAAAACTAATCAAAGTTCTGTTCCACTGGTCGTATTTGCTTTCACAGAGTATGTTACCCTTATGGTTTGTCCTTCCATGTCCAGCTTGTAAACTTTTATTTTCTCCTGCACGTCCTTCCACCTGATTTCCATTGAGGTTGATGGCAGAGTGTAGCATTGCCCAAACTTAGTGACTGGGCTGAAAAGCACCCGCTTTACAAAAGTACTGTGTATCAAATTACCACGAAGTGAGCACCTTTGAATCACAGGAATTACAAATTTAAGTGTGACGGCTTTTCTAAATATTCGTAAACTTTATTAGTATAAAAACTTAAGTTTGGATTTAATTAAGCAGTTTATCAGAGGGACATTTTTTCTTTGTGACATTCGCTGTATGCTAATATTTTCATGATGCTGTTTTAATTTGTGAATTTCATGACAAACAATGCCAAAAAATGTTCACTTCCTGATAAACTTGCACAAGTGAATAGAAACACACAGCTAAATCATAGAGATAAAACTCTTGTTGAATTCACTGTCTTTGAAGCCAAAACTCTTATGAAAATATCATGTATGTGAAATGTATGCGTATGTATGTAAGTTTCATGAAATTCCAAACTTGGTATCGCTACATTAACAAACTTATTTTTTTTTTTGTCTCTTTCTTTCTCCTTGCTGTATGGAATCACAGTCTGCTAAAGCAAGAGCTTGGTTGGACCCACTATCTGGAGGAGCACTCCCAGCTTAGCTGTCACAGATCGAAGAGTCTTGAGAAAAAGAAAAAGACGACGGAACGGAAGGCAATGTGATGATTTGACGTACGACAACTAAACCGCCTCCCAAAGCGACTTCCGATCATATTGGGCAATGGCCATGGCTTGGAAGAATTTTGGTGCAGTGGGTAAAAAAGGGTCTTAGTCATATCCTGTACTGGTCTGGGTGGGGAAAATTATATATTCAAATCTATCAATAACGGTGCTGTTTTGATAATGCAATGTTATTTATCATTTTTTAAGTGGGTAGATGAAATCTTACTCCAACTCCATTCAATGATATGTACTGTTTTATATAATCAGTTATAAATCTGCAACTTTGGAAGCTTTCTGTTGTAATTTTCTTATGTTTGGGCGTTAATTTATTACAGATTGGTTTGTAATAAAACTGTGTGATGTTATCATATGACTCGAATTGGTATAAAATGTGTTGTAACATGTTTGAGTAAATCTTTCTATATTATTTTTGCGTGAGTGATGGATAACAGGCCTGTTTAATATTAATGCGCCAAGTTGCATGCTAATCGTTGTCCTGACCTAGGGACTTATTAGTTGAGAATGAAGCTAACCAAGAAAGGCAAATGGACATTGCCCAATTCATAAGGGATTATAATTCTGGTTGTAGAAGAACAGTTTGCACTAAGTTTAATTTTGAAATGTGATCTGTCAAGTAACAACAAATTGCGTAGTATCAATATTTAAGAGTTGAGTATTTAACATCATCAGATATGCTCTGCCTGCCATTTGGTTGTCGTATGAGACTAAATGTTTAGTTGTGAGAAAGCCTTTACTATTAGAGCAAAGCATGATTATTTGAAAGTCCTTGGGGTTGGGGGGGTTTATTGTGGAGCAAAATCGAGTTATGTTGTTCGCCACTACACTAAGTAGTATATTCTGCTGTTCAGGTTCAATTAGCGTTTATATCAATTTCATTTATGAAAACACACCACACCAAATCGAGGTACCAAGTCATTAATCTTTGTCTAATATTGATCAGTTTAACCCTTTGCATGTTGGACATTTTGTGACATTACTATGAACTTCAAACTTTTATTGTTAGAATCACCATGAAAAAAAAGTGGAAGCCGGGAAGATTTATATGTGATCTCTGCAAGTTTTTAAAGATGAAATGCGCCAAACGTGTTGGCTGCTATATTTATGTTTTCGAAACGTCAGCCAGAAATGGAAAACTTAAAAATATTTATAACTTCTTTATAGTTCGCTTTCCTGATTAAAAAAAATGTGTACTAGAAAAGCCACTTCCACTATTGGAGTTATTTTCCAATCAAATCGTGACAAGTTTGAGTGTCCGTGTTTACAGATTGCCAACGAATAAATATGCAACAGATCCCTTTTTCTTGCATTTACCACATCATTCCCAAATCCACAACACATTGTTACGTTGCGTAACACTTTTAGACATTTCAAATGCTTACTCGCATCATAACTCAAGTTTTTTTCACGGCCTTTAAGTCCTGCAGACCACCTCTTCTACACTTGTCCAGTTTTAAGCTTTTTGTACAGTTTGTTGATGTGAAGCAGGTCTGTTGGCTCACTCATCATCTTTACTGCTGCATTTGATATATGTGTCCCATAATCGAGGCAATTTGACTGAAGTTTTAATTATGGATTTGACTTTGTTTTTGACTGTGATGACTTTTATAATGCTATCTATTTGTGTTAATGAAATGTGCTTGAGTAAATTGTATAAAGTAATAATTTGTTTGTGCCATATTATTTATCTTATTGTAATTTGATTAGTTTAGAAAGCGCAAGACTTATGCCTTCAAACTAAAAGTTATGAAATATGGAACATTGTGTGGGAAATAGGTTTACTGGACTGATTTGCTGCTTTACAGTCTGCCATCACTGAAGAATGAAATTAAATAGAAGAACATGACCAACTTTAAATGGCCACAGTGAGTTTGGAAAAAAATTGAATGTGCATGGAAACAAACATGAGAAATTGAAATGTTTCATTTTGTTGCGTGGTATCAGTTTAGTATTTCAAATTTCTTTGGAAAAAATGATTTTTATGATTGTCTCACAAATTCACAGAAAGGCATACTTTTAAAACAGCTTACCTGCGAGTTTACCACAGTGGTTGTGGGTGTCGAGTCATTGGTGAAAGGTTAACCCTTGCCCTAAATCATATGTTCCTTCAAGTTCATGTATAGTGCGATTATGACTGGAACTTGATACTGTGCAGGTGTGGATTCAAATTCCTTGAACTGGAAGTTTGCCAGCAACTCGGCCTACAAGTCCTGGGTTGCCGGTGTGTCTCGCCATTCCTGCCTAAAGCCATTGTTTAATGCCAACAGTGTTTTCAATCATAAAAAATCTGAGCTGCCGCAAGACGAGCTACTTGTTCATTCAGTTGTCTCTACAGTGTTGCTTAAAACATGAAGCCATACATAACTGGAAAGATGTCCATTCAAATTATCATAGAGTACTTTCTAACCCACATCTCATGAGTAGACTGTGTTAAACCCTTTAGCACCTGAACCGCCCGAAACAGCCCCTCTTATTACTCCCTAGACCGCCCGTAACCGCCGTGCGTAAAATTGGTGCTTTAGTAATCATTGTACACCGTAGTTCCACTGAATGCCCAAAACCATCCGTCTTATTACTCCCGAAACCGCCCGTCCTGTAAAATTGCCTCTCTATATACATTGTTACGACCCATCCTTTGTTGCATGCACCGTGAGGGCACATATTGCTGTACCTTCCAGGAACCATAAGCCATATCTACAGAGTCGTTCAGTGGGCTAAAGGGCATAAATGCCACACATTCCCTCCAGACTTTTGTGTTGGAATCAAACAACCCATTGAACGGTTTAGTATCAGATGCTTACTCAGTGTTAATATCAAGGCATATTTCATGAATTCATAGATAATCTTTATATTATGAGCATAATTTTCAAAACTTTTGGTATTCTTGGGTGCTTCTCATTATTAATTTGAACATCATTGACAGCTCATACAAATCACAGTTCATCATTTTATTTGATCAAATGTTTACAGGCATTTAACAAAGTGGGGTTTCAAAATTTAGACTTTACCAAACATTGTTGGTATTGATGTGACTGTTCACAGCTTCAATGCACACACCCTCGATTATTCCTGATGTGAATCCATGCAGCACTGCTACAATAAAGTAGAAGAGTTGCCCTCTGTTGTGCTAAAATGTAAAAATACTGTAATGCGGACTACGTAGAGTGCCTTATCTACAACACCTAAATCACACTTTTCACTGCTATTTATATTAGTTTGTTTTACTTTGTGGAAAGGTGGGGGGGGCGTGGGCAGATGAAATAAAGTCAACAGTACTGCATTCTACTCGAAAAGGATAGCACATATTTAAATGTGATTGCTCATTTATTATGTGGTTGTTAGTTTTTTCTTGATAAACATCGGAATTGGGCGCATATGAAGTTAATGTAGAGTTTGTTGCCTTTCACTATTTGGAGAAAACTAAAATTCTCTTGTTATGAATGAATTGTTATTTTGTTATTAGTTTACATTACATCATTCATCCACTAATTACTACATTGAACTGCCGGAGGACATGTGTGTACATTTATTCACTCATAACCCGCTGGAGACTAGAACGAGATAATTACAGACCTGCCAACTGTCCCTATTTTCCAGGCGGACGTCCCTATTTTTGGAGCGAAAGTAAAAGGCACTTTTTTACCCATGCTGTCAGATTGTGTCCACTATTTTTTTGCAAATATCTTCTACAGTAATGTGTAGGATGTTTAGGAGTGTCCCTAGTCTTTTCATATTTTCACCCATTTTTGCTCCTATTTCTGAGGTTTGAGGCTTCGTTGGCGGGTATGGATAATATCATGGCTTAGAGTTATGCGCTGAATGTGCTGTTATATTGAAATCAAACCGTCTCGAATTTCGCTTAACGCTGGTAATGGTAAGTAATTTGAGTCGCTTAGCAAGCATGCATTTGTTATCGCGGGTGGGTTGGTGTATAGGGCATTAGGAGGAATCTGTCACAAGTTGTTTAACAAGCATAGAGACTGTCGATATTTAAAAAAAATAAGTTTCCAAGAATATATAGTTTTAGCTGTAACTTAATGCCATTGGCTAACATTTACCACAGTTAAAAAAATCTGAAGCTACAATGATTCCCCATGCTTACCAGTGTCTTTGATAAGTCTAAAAATGGAAGCGCCTGAAAAATTGTATTTTCAAAATGATTATTTAGTGCTTAAAAAACGTGAGAAAAATTTAGGTAAGTTGACCGGATTTCTCTTCGCCCATTTCTCTCCCATAGGACTTACTGTGAGCCAGATCTAGGCTATTTTATCATCCACCGGAGTAGAAATTGCTTTATTCTTGCCATACCTTGCCATGGCATCATAACTTTTCAAACTTTAGTATTCTATTGGTTTATTTGGCTCCATTCAAACACTACTATGTAGCTCAGATAGCAAAATTTTGTACAATTTTTTAAATTGAAGCTCCACAATGTTAGTCCCATCAACTTATAAACAGCTCTTGCTTATGGTATACACACATTACTAAACAATAAATAACATTGAAATGTATGATTGATATATAAACCATTAAGAACGAAATCTCTCTCTCTCTTTCTCTCTTTTTTCCAACAGAAGCAAGTCACAGAAACTTCTGGGGTTAAGCGCGTGGTTCTTCACACCATGTTAGATTGGCTACCACGTGCTTTGCATGCAGTGGATTATACATTTCCAGTCTTGTGCAGACAACAAAAAAATGCATCTCTTGTACATCAAGATTAAAAGTACTTGTAATGGTAGATGATGTACATTACAGTCTGGGCTTCCACACCACATTTTCAATTGGCATTTTGTTACTTTTTATAATCTTTATTTGATTAGAGGCTTTTATTTTTTTTTTCTTGTGACTTTTATGTGTTTGTTGCATCCTATATCGTTTGGGAAACTGCGGATCAATTATGTGTGTAGTTGCCATTGTTACATATATATATATATAAAACACATTTTATGCATTTCATTTTTTATTTTTATTTTCCAATGCCATAATTTTGAGCGGATACCAACAAATGTTAAATAAATGTCATAACCTCATTAGAAGTTATACAATATTTCTAAACAAAATTAATAAATAAAAAGACATTACCTTATTATGGTTGTTGCCATATGAAGCTATTATAACTTACTTCACCTAGTGTAAATACAATAAGGCAGAATAACCACGTTCATGTGTGTATCTTTAACTTTAAACCTTTTTGTGTATGCTGTTATGTGTATGGTGTGTGTGTTTTTTGTGTATGTGTTTATGTGTATGTGTGTCCCCGTGTGTACGCATTTTCAAAACCGATTGCATCATGAATGAAATTTCCACACTTGAAACGATTGACACACACGCCAACCGACGACGTCATCGGCTTCCAGACCACGGCAGAATAGTCCCAAATTACATGCCTCTTGCATATAGAGGGATTAGGTCATCAGTACACATGTCTCTGTTCAGTGTCATCGCGCTTCTACAGTAAAAATTCCAGACTGTCATCGGATTCATGATTGCGTCCATATGTGTGTGTCATCGCTTGTTCGGTGTTTAAAATTCAGTGATCGGAAAATGGACTGTCATCGGTTTGAATGCGTGCACGTGTATGTGGGTGTGTGTGTAAGTGGTATGTATGTATGTTATGAATGTTTTGTGTGGCTGTGTGGTTTGTGTGTGGTTTGATGTTGCGCGTGTGTTGCTGCATGGGTGAGTGTTGTGTGTGTGTTGTTGGTGTGTGTGTGTGTCTGGTGTGTGTGTGTGTTGTGTAGGTGTGTGTGTGTGGTAGGTGTGTGTGTGTAGGTGTGTGTGTGTGTTGTGTGTGTTTGTACTGTTAGCGTAGTGTGTGTGTGTGTGCTAGCGTGTGTGTGGTGTTGTAGGTGTGTGGGCGTGTGTGTGTGTGTGTGTGTGTGTGTGTGTGTGTGTGTTTTGGTGTGTGTGTGGAGTGTGGTGTTTTGCTGTCTGTCTGTGTGCTTTTGCAAAGAAGAGGATGAGGTAAACAGTGCGGAAAATGAAAGCAAATGAAAACTATGATAATGATCAGCAGTTAGAAAGAAACGCCAAGGAATTTGAGTACGCGAATGTGATATTTATCGACTACATGTTGTGTGTTTGTATTGCATCACTCTGCTATTATTTATATATTGTTTGCCGCGGAAGTGGATTTAATTGTCATCTGCGTAATGATAAGCGCTTAATTTTCATCGATCCTACGGTGTGGTAAATTGCGATATGAAAATACCAATAAGGTTTTATCTCTCGCGCATGATTTGCTGCATTAATACTTGCATGTACTTAGTCCTTCAATGGGTTCTTCCGCAGCCATAACTTTTTTTTTTGATAATTTAATCGATCAGGTCGTCAGGTACTTTCTAAAGAACTGCCTGTAATCGATTGCGAATTGTGTCCTTAGCTTGCTAATGCCCGCCAGTTGTTCCGTCAAGTATCTTACGTTTTCGTAAACAGATTACGGATGCTTTTACCGAGAGTTTACCGATTGAAATCACATCATGATGAACTAGTTGGCAAATTTTTCTCCAAGCATTTCAGGATGACGACATGAATCACATATGTCTCCGGGTGAAACATTAACGAGAAGATTTTAGCCTTAAATGGCATGGCGCGTTATTAAATGGAAAGAGCTGCCCGATTGGCAGAAGTCCCTTAGACTCCTTACTTTGAGATAAAACTACTTCAGAATCGATGTAACGGCTTTCTGCGATTTCATGCGTTCAAACGTTATTACTTTTCAAAATACATCAGATACTCGGGAGGCGAATTATACGTCTCTCTCT
>JZLH01S0050484.1:4982-17332 GCA_001188425.1 Eucidaris tribuloides | reverse complement strand
TGCCAGCCACTTCTCCGTGGCAAAAAGACCAGTTCTCTCTGCCCACATTACTTTTCATTTACAATGATTTTTTGGTGCTTTAAAGAAATGAGAATATTTCAATGTAAATTAACTATCATGCAGCGTATGATATATGGTCGATGAATACTGACCTTATGACTTCTTATTATAATGTACACTGCTTAAAACGTACAACATCACTTTGCTTAGCAGCGAATTGATCATAAATCAGTTCCTGCTTTACCACACAGAAAAGTTGGCTACAACCTCTGGTGTCCTGTTAATTCTAGATGAGCGTTAATTTATGTCAATTTCAAATGTTGTCCATTAAACTTCTCCGTTTTACCTCTTAACTGACAATTTATATTTGTTGTTTGTACTTCAATTGGTAGTGTGCATGTGTTTAACCATTAAAAATTTATTTGATGGATTGAATAGTGCTGACATAATTCCTGTTTTGTAATGTTTTAAAGTAGGTGTTAATGAAGATTTCAGGTATGGTAGGTATTAGGTTGTGTTCACATCATAGGGTTCTAAAAACCAGGGTCAGTGGCTTGATTATCTTTGTTATTTTTTGTACCAACCAGGTCATGGTAGGTAACTTTGAAAAGTTACCTGCTAGTTAGCCTCCTAGAAAAGGAATTTTACCTGCCCCAAACGTTTAATTCCTTTTTATGCCTCCGCACGCGATAGTTGCCGGATGTGCATAGTTTTCGGGTTGTTCGTCCGTCCGTTACCGGTTCTCGTTTACCGCCGATAACTAATGAACGTCTGATCGGATTTTGGATGCTTTACTGGGACCAAGTTATTGCTATCTAATGGGGCAACAATGAACTGATTAGTATTTTGAGGCTGAAAGGTCTATAAAGGTCAAAGGTGCTCCGGGCCGTAAAATTATGTTGATTTTCAGTGTGGGCTCGTTACGCTCGTATACACTTCGTGAACGGCCTTGGGTCGCATTTGATGTAACTTGGTGTGAAGTATGTATTATGAGTTAGCAACAATGAATCTGATTAGATTTGGTCCTGGGTTGATAAAGGTCAATGGTCAAAGGTCACCGGCCTGAAATTATGTCTGATTTGCGGCTCGTTACCTTCGATTTTAACTTGTGAACGGTATTTCTACCTCTATGGTTCGGATTTTTGATGTAACTTGGGTGAAGTTATGTATTATGAATGCAACAATGAACTGATTAGATTGTTGGGGTGAATAGGTCAAATGTCAAAGGTTACCGGGCTGTTAATTTATGTCTGACTTGGTGCTCTCGTTACTCGATAATTTGTGAATGGCCTGTTGGATTTTGCATGTAACTTAGGTGAAGTATGTATTTATGAGTGCTAATAATGAATCTGATTAAGATTTTGGGGGTTTAAATGTCATTAGGGTCAGGTTCACAGCGGCCTAATAACGTCTGATTTCATTTGCTTGTTATCACGATAACTTAAGAAAGGTTCATGTTGGATTTGAATGTAACGTGGCCTGGAAGTATGTTATTTATATTGGCACTCAATGAACTGAATTAGATTTTTGGGAGTTCAAAGGTCTCTCAAAGCGTCATGAGCCTGATAATGTCTGGATTTGGCTCATGTTACATGTAAACTTAAGAATGGTCTGGTCCGATTTTGATGTTACTTGGGTGTGTGAAGTATGTAATTATAATTGCGTACCAATGAAACAATCAGATTCTTAGGGTTAAAAAGTGTCAAAAGGTCGAAGGTCAAAGGGGCTCCATGACGTTCGTGTCTTACCACGTTGATAACATGAGAACTGGCTTATCAGTATTATTGATGTAACTGGATGAGTGAAGTAAGTGTTATAAGGGTACAATGAATCTGATCATATTTTTGGGCGTTTAAGGGTCAAGTTCAAATAGGTCACTGAGAGGACCGATGCTTAATTATTTACCACGATAACTTAAAGAACAGTCTTTATCGTGATTATTGATGTAATTTGTGGCAGTTATGTATTATGGGGTCATAATATGATCAGGTTGATACGCGTCAAAGGTGTTACGATTGCCCCGTACATACAAAGTTTGGAATTGGACGTGGGGTGCGGAGCGCATACCCCATCGGTCTGCGCCGCACCGAATTGCTTCTATTTTAGCGGATTATTAATCACAATGGACACAATGTCTAGAAAATTAGCTATATTACAGTATCTTGTGTTTTGATCTTGATGCTTATAATCATGTATGTGCCAGTTTGAGATAACCTAGCCTAAGTCTTATGCGTGAGGAATAAGAGAAAGACAAGGCGATTATATCACTCAATACAGATGCAACATCTACACAATTTTATCCTGCCAGTCTGGTCATGTATCTTTCAATTTTCTTATCTCCCAATTGCCAAAATCACCACCATGATCTTGCAGGCAGGCTTGCTAATGTCCAGCCCTTTTTATAACTGGAAAGTTTCTGATATTTATTTTTGTCTGTCAACATCCTATATTATAACTTTGTCTAATGTCTATTCAACTGCTCATTCAGTATACACCATTCACCCGTCTGAAAGAACACGATGACTAAGTGAACGCAGGTCACGACTTGGCGGAACCTCGGAGAGTATGGCTACGGTCGTCCAGTGCAGACAGCCACGCCCACGCCGGGTCATACGTGGTCTTGGACAGCAGGGACATTGGAACTCAAGTCAGTGACGGTGGGACAGTATGTGGAGCTGGACGTAGGCAGATACCTCGAATCTAGGCCGATTCATCACTATCGGTGGAAGATGATGATGGCGTTGGTCAAGACTAGTCAATCTGGGACGAAGGAGGAGGAGGTGATGCTTAAGGAGCAGTCAGTGATGTGGATGTACCCTGGCTTACTAGTTGTTGTCATGTGGACTTTTATAGCCTGTGGGTTGGTAGTTTGCTGATTGCTACCAGGTATCCTGCCCTGTGGCTTCCTGGGTTTAAGCCCTGTCACCTTCTTCCTGTAGTTACATTACAATTCATCTGCTAAAATCAAATCTGAAAAACTGTTTTTTGTTAGTATCGAAAAAGTGAATGCTCACTGATTGCCATCAAGGGGTTACAGGTGTCCTTTGTTGCACAGCCAAATTTGTAGGCGTTTTTTTTCAGTATATATAAAGAGGAGTTCTATGCTGTATTACATTAATGGTTTTTACTTGAATATTTGCAATTATCAGTATAATGTTTAGCTGTATAAATGGCTTGTTTTGTTTAAATGTCCAAGTTGCAGTTTTGGGGATTTTTTTTTATTTGAAAAGCTTTTATGCCAAATCAGTAAACCTGCAATACTAGCAGTTCTTGAATGGGTTTTGAGGTTTTATATTTAATTAATTATATTTGAAAAATTCTCGGGGGGGGGTGGGGGGCCCCAAGTATTTTTTGACTATATTTCATCAATAGCATTCAGAGGGGTTAATTAAGCTGGTTATAGGTTATATGAGTTATACCTCATCTGAAATGCGCAGCTCTTTTCTATTAACTAATTAAAAAAAAAAATATAAAGACATTCAGAATCTATTTATTGATGGTTATGTTACTTTTGGTGGCATTAAAAGCTAAGAATAAATAAAATCGCCCAAAACTTAACTCTGCGCTTGAGTGAAATACTTTGACATTTGGTATGGCTCACCCTTAAACTTTTTAAATGTCAGTTTGACAGGTTATGTGGAATCAGAATTTCTCTTGAGAAAATTAAAAAATCATACCGGTTTTTTATATCTGGAGTATACAGATTTCATGTCTTGATGAAACTGCACAAGACAGATCAGGGTGTAGCAGTCAGTGAGACTTTCATTTGTTTTGGCTTATGTTATAAGATTATATTTGGTAATGAATTTTGTGTTTATTTTTTTCTTTCAATTTCAAGATTGATGAGAGGAGTGAATACACTGACTTTTTCAGTGCAAATGAAGTGGTCCAGGGAAATAATTAAATGGGTATGTTGTTGTATTATTTTGTCATCATTATGTTGTAGTCCTAATACACATTTCTTTTCATGGTGTTTTTCGGTCTTTTCAATCACACATTTTAGATCATCACTTAGGAGTTTCTATTGTCAAACAAAACATATTTGCCTTTTTCTTAGAAGCAGCTGGCTCCTTTTTTCTTTTTTTTGGTTACAATGAGCAATACTTCAATTTGATTTACTGATTCTCTCATAATTAAATTTTTACTAATATTTGTATGTTGTACTCAAGTCATAAGTACCTAGAGTCCTCAAACATTTTTCACTAGTTATGCTTTCAAATGACTAGTCATTGGAAGGTAGGAGGTCATGTCCACAATCCAATTTTGGTCTCTGTGAGGTCTATCCTGATTTAGAACACTCTTGGGGACAGTTTTCATGGAAGGTTGTCAGGGCTCTGACAATTTGTCAGACTCTGACATTGTTACCATAGTAACAGTCTTTGTGCATAAGTGGCTTTTCAGCCCCAATCAAAACCAAGGATTTTACTGACACTTGTCGGGAAGACGGGTACTTGCTCAGATATTTTATCCAAACAAGTCCTTTCATGAAAAAATTTAGCCATTTTTGGTGATAATCCACTATTGGTCTAATCAGTGTTACTTATATTACTATGAAATTATAATAGTCTCTTGATCAGCTAATTATTGGAATATATCTAGCATAAAGTTTGTGCATATTACACAAAGACTGAATACATAAAAATAATGGCTCTTTGGATTGAAGCCTCACTTTTTGAAATTATAATGGTTAATGGTTTCATTTGCATTTTTATTTAGATATGAATTAGGATGACTTGCATATTTCAGTTCGATTATAATCTATATTCTCTTCTCTGTTGCACACATTTGATTTTTAGTCTTTCCAGTGCTCCTTCTTCCTATTATGGGCTCAATTCCAGCGCTTTACGCGACAGTTACATTTTTCAGAGAATTTTGCAACTTCAAAAGGTCATTAGTTTAGTGATATCACAAACCTTTTTATTTTATGAATCGTTATTAAAATGGAATCACTACACATTATGGCCCTAAATCACTATACAGTTGAGAAATTTCAATCCATTTTCATCTCTTCGTGTGGTATTACTGTGACAGAAATGTTTTGCGTTACGGAACATTACATTTTTTGGACACAGTTTTTTTGCATGCCTTATGACAGTTCATTTAAAAGTCTGTGAGTTTAAGCACACAGTTAAACCAATTTACCCTGATAATGAATATAGGTTAAGGAAGTGTTAAAATAGCGTAATACAGTTAAATTTAGTGTGAACAGTTTATGAATCACGTACCCGTCTACAACCATAACTATGGGATACGGACATTACATTTTTGAGCGTTACGGACATTACAGATTTGCTCACTTTTCATAAGTGTTAGGTTCTGGTGGTCATCGATGATTGCTATTAATGTTTTTGGTTCTTTTCAGTTTGATAGTACTGCCATAGATCATTTAAAAATGTTGTCATGAGCACTTTCTTTGATATCTTTTTATTGTTGGCAGTTTGCCAATTGTATGAGTATTGGGGGAATATACCCTCATACTTTTATTAGTTTGTTGACTTTTTTCATAGTTAGAATCTAAAAGGGCTTAATCTATGTTCTGCCAATGGATTCCGATTCAGTGATCTGCTAAATTTAACATGCTAGGATCAGCCTTTTAGCTTTTTGTAATGATGGACCAAATGGTGTTGAATAAAATGAAACATGTGTTATTATAAGAATTGCGTATTACGCTTGACACCTTAACATTTCTTCATTCACATCGAGCCTGTAGGACATCTATGATACCTATGACTGAGCTATAACCTTTTATGCTAATAAAAACGTTTCTTTTATTCTAATTTAAAATTCAAATGCATAGTACTTCAAACAAAAGTTCAATAGTGTCTTTTTACATCAATACAAGGATGTGTTTTTTTCTTTTTCAGATGTAATTTTAACATATTTTTGTCAAGTTGTCAGAAAGTTGCCCGTTAGAGAATATTCTAGAATTTATCAAATTTCTACTTCCATATCAGCTTGGAAACAGAAGTGGTTCATGATTTCTATTGTGGAGTAGCTCGGATAGCAAATAAATTCTGTTCCTCTTTCTTTGTGTACAGTTTTACACAAATAATTCATGGATCCTGGTCTTTAAGAAGATTTCATGCCTGCATCCATTTAGAATGCGATCCTTCTGAGTGCACTTGCAGTACTTTGCAGAAAGTTTTGTCTTAAATTTCTCTATGATCGGACTCCATTGCCAGCTATTAAAGCAGGAGGCTTTGTTGTTTTCATTAGTGTTGCACGACTTTTCAGCATTTTTAGAGACTTGACTAGTCGTCCACCAATTAGTTTCGCGGGCTCTGGGACTATTAGTGGTCGACTTATCGTGTGCTTCAATCGTCTCTGGTGTGGGTCGTGCATGTTGGTTATGTCGCAGTCGGTTTCCAGTCGCAGTTAGTGAGTGCATTACGTAATACGGAAACACATGTTATTTGATTAGCATGCACGATTTATAGTCGCTGATCCAAGTACATTTTTGGACCCAGTTTCTGTTTGATTTGCTGAGCGTAAGAGCAGATTAGGGGATTCATTTTTGCCACAAAATGGTATTATAAATGTATGGTTAGTTCTGCTTCAATTTTATGTTCTTTTGACTTAGTTTTAATAAAAATATTAACATGTTGCATACAAAAAGTCGGATTATGGCCGTTCCAATAGTCGGAGTTCTGCTACTCTCGTGCAGGCGTAGCTCGTCGACTACGACTTTGTGAGCTTTAGTCGTTTGCAAACACTATGCTCATCTTCCTCTATTCTCTGTTATTCTCCATGCATTCACTGATAATGGTTACACTTGCTCAGTTGATAAAGCTAGTTGCTTGGTCGTTGTTAGCCATTGCAAACGATCAGAGATGTGAATGGTACATGGGGACTTAAATACAATTGTTACACGACAAGGCTTTTAGGCGGATTAGTCTAAAAACTAAGTGAAAATATGCATTGTTGCTTTTGAATTAATGTTCTAAATTATGGTTTAATATAGGGTCAAGCGTATTCCATTGTATGACAGATGATTCAACCATTGCAGTGTGAATTTTAAGTATTTTGGACTGTAATCATTGCAGCCTACACTTGAGATTTCAAAATGTAATGTCCATAACGCCGTGGTTTGTTGTAATGTCCGTCACGCTTTTTTTGGGATTGATCATTTATGCAAGTTCTCAAAAAAATTTCTTGGATATTGTTTTGTGATTTCACATTTTAGCTTATGCATTTGAATTTAAACAAAATTGGACTCAGAACGTGTGTACTGTAAATAGTACTTGCTATATCATAAAACGTTACGGACATTACATTCCAGTGAGAGGGAATCAGAAAAGTGAAATGGTATTTTTTCAGAAAAGATTTATTCTCTTCCTGGTATCTAGTGGGATGATGTTAAAATTGAGTCCTCGCGCTTTATTTTGACATAGAAATGAATGATGCCTGTCGAAGTCATTTTATAGACACAGTTTTTTTTACATTACAAAGAAATGATGCAAAACACACTGAAATTGTACTGCCCAATGTCTGTTCAATATACCTACGTTATTTCAAGAAGCTCAAAAAATTCTTTACGATTTTAGCCACAGATTTTTTTCATTATGTCATGTTGATTGTGACCCTCCTGAATTAATACCTCCAGGGGCTAAAACAAAGTTGTTTCCTTTATAGTCTCCATTTTTGCCACTTCGCTTGTCGGTAACATTTTCCGTGGGAATTGCCCATATGCAGCGTGTCCCCCCCAAAATGTCCCTCTGATAAACTGCTAAATTAAATCCAAACTCAAGTTTTATACTCAATAAACTTTACATAATTAGAAAGCCCACTTAATTGTGTAATTCCTGTGAAAATTTTAAAGGTCTCGCTTCATTGGTTTCGAATACACCGGCTCTTATGTAACAGCAGTGCTTTTCAGCCCATTCCAAGTTTGATAGAAAGAAAGGCACATCACAGACATATTATATGTTATTCCGTGCTTCACTTGAATTACGACTGTCATTCACTTTTTTAAATGAAAACTAATCAAAGTTCTGTTCCACTGGTCGTATTTGCTTTCACAGAGTATGTTACCCTTATGGTTTGTCCTTCCATGTCCAGCTTGTAAACTTTTATTTTCTCCTGCACGTCCTTCCACCTGATTTCCATTGAGGTTGATGCATTGATGTAGCATTGCAAACTTGGACTGGGCTGAAAAGCACCCGCTGTTACATAATAGACTGTGTATTCAAAACCACTGAAGTGAGACCTTTGAAATTTTCACAGGAATTACAAAATTAAGTGGGCTTTCTAAATATGTAAAGTTTATTGAGTATAAAACTTAAGTTTGGATTTAATTTAGCAGTTTATCAGAGGGACATTTTTTCTGGGACACGCTGTATGCTGAATATTTCATGATGGTTTTATTTTGTGAATTTCATGACCAAACAAATGCAAAAATGTTCACTTCCTGATAAACTTGCACAAAGTGAATAGAAACACAGTGAAATCATAGAGATAAACTCTTGTGAATTCACTGTCTTGAAGCAAAACTCATGAAAATACATGTATGTGAAATGTATGCGTATGTAGTAAGTTTCATGAAATTCCAAACTTGGTATGCTACATTAACAAACTTATTTTTTTTGTTTGTCTCTTTCTCTCCTTGCTGTAGGAATCACAGGCTAAAAAGCAAGCTGAGTTGGACCAACTACTGGAGGAGCACTCCCAGCTAGTGTCACAGATCGAAGAGCTTGAGAAAAAGAAAAAGGACGACGGAACGGAAGCAATGGATAGTGACGACGACAACTAAACCCCTCCCAAAGGACTCCGACATATTGGCAATGCATGCTGGGAAGAATTTTGGTGCAGTGGGTAAAAAGGGTCTAGTCTATCCTGTACTCTGGGTGGGAAAATATATATTCAAACTCTCAATAAGTGTGTTTTGAAATGCAATGTTATTTATATTTTTTAAGTGGTAGATGATAATCTACTGCAACTCCATTCAATGATGTACTGTTGTATATAATCCATATAAAATTGCAACTTTGGAAGTTTCTGTTGTAATTTCTTATGTTTTGGGGTTAATTTATTACAGATTGTTGTAATAAAACTGTGTGATTGTTTATCATATGACTCGAATTGGGTATAAAATGTGTTGTACATGTTTGAGTAAATCTTTCATATTATTTTTGTGAGTGAGGATAACAGGGTTAATATTATGCGCAAGTTGCATGCAATCTTGTCCTGACCTAGACTTATGTGAGAAATGAACTAAACCAAGAAAGGCAATTGGACATGCCATTCAAAGGGATTAAATCTGTTGTATGAATGAACAGTTGCACTAAGTTTAATTTTGAAAATGTGATCTGCTACAAGTAACACAAATTGCAGTATCAAATTTAAGAGGAGTATTTAACATCATCAGAATGCCTGCTCCATTGGTTGTGTTATGAGACTAATGTGTTAGTGAAACCTACTATTATGAGAAAACATTGTTGGAAGTCCTTGATTTATGTGGACAAAATCAGTTATGTGTTCGCCACACACTAAGTACATATTCCTGTTCAGTTCAATTAGGTTTATATCAATTTCATTATGAAAACACACACACCAAATCAGGTACAATCATATCTTTGTCAAATTGATCAGTTTAACCCTTGATGTGGACATTTTGTGACATTACTATGAACTCAAACTTTCATGTTAGAATCACATGAAAAAAAAGTGGAAGGGGAAGATTTATATGTGATTCTGCAAGTTTTGTAAAGAAAATGGCAAAACGTTGTTGGCTGTATATTTATGTTGTCGAAACAGCAGCAGAAAGGAAAACTAAAATTATTTATAACTTTTATAGTCGCTTTCCTTGATTAAAAAAAAAGTGTACTAGAAAGCACTTCCACTATGAGTATTTTCCCATCAAATCCGTGACAAGTTTGAGTGTCCTGTTTACAGATTCCAGAATAAATTGCAACAAGATCCCTTTTTTTCATTTACCACATCATCCCAAAATCCACAACACATTGACTGGTAACACTTTAACATTTCAAAATGTTACTCGCAATCAAACAGTTTTCACGGCCCTTAAGCCTGCAGACCACCCTTCTACACTTGTCAGTTTTAAGCTTTTTGGTACAGTTTGTGATGTGAAGAGGTCTGTTGGTCACTCATATTCTGTTACTGTGCTATATATATGTGTCCCAAATCAGCAATTGTAATATTATAATTATGATTTTAACTTGTATTTGACTTGATACTTTATAATTATCTATTTGTGTTATGCAATGTGTGTGAGTAAATTGTATAAAGGTAATAATTTGTTGTGCCATATTTATATCTTATTGTAATTTGATTAGTTTAGAAAGGAAGACTATGCTTCAACTAAAAGTTATGAAAATGAACATGTGGGGAAATAGTTTTACGACTGATTTGTGCTTTTACAGTCTGATCACTTGAAGAATTGAAATTAAATAGAAGAACAGACCAACTTTAATGGCCACCAGAGTTGGAAAAAAATTGAATGTGCATGAACAAACATGAGAAATTGAAATGTTTTCATTTTGTTGCGTGTATCAGTTAGTATTTCAAATTTCTTGGAAAAAATATTTTATGATTGTCACAAATTCACGAAAGCATACTTTTAAAACAGCTACCTGGAGTTTACCACAGTGGTTGTGGTGTCAGTATTGGTGAAAGGTAACCCTTGCTAAATCATATGTCTTCAAGTTCATGGTATAGTGGTTATGACTGGACTGCATACTGTGCAGGTTGTGGATTCAAATCCTTGAACTGGAAGTTTGCCAGCAACTGGCCACAGTCCTGGTTGGGTGTGTCTCGCATTCCTGTAAAGCCATTGTGCAACAGTGTTTTCAATCATAAAAAAATCTGAGCTGCAAGACGCTACTTGTTATCAGTGTCTCTACAGTGTTGTAAAACATGAAGCCATACATAACTGAAAATGCCCATCAAAATTATCATAGAGTACTTCTAACCACATCTATGAGTGACTGGTTTAACCCTTTAGCACCTGAACCGCCCGAAACAGCCCCTCTTATTACTCCCTAGACCGCCCGTAACCGCCCGTGCGTAAAATGTGCTTTAGTATCCATTGTACACCCGTAGTTCACTGAAATGCCCAAAACCATCCGTCTTATTACTCCCGAAACCGCCCGTCCGTAAATTGCGCTCTAGTATACATTGTACGCCCATCCTTTGTGCACCGTTGAGGGCAATATTGCTGTACCTTCCAGGGAACCATAAGCCATTATCTACAGAGTCTTCAGTGGCTAAAGGGATAAATGCACACATTTTTCCCTCCAGACTTTTGTGTTGGAATCAAACACCCATTGAACGTTTACTATCAAGATGATACTCAGTGTTAATATCAAGATATTTATGAATTCATAGATATCTTTATATTATGAGCATAATTTTCAAACTTTTGTATTCTTGGTGTTCTAATTATTAATTTGAACATCATTGTACAGCTCATACATCACAGTTCATCATTTTATTTGATCAAATGTTTACAGGATTTAACAAAGTGGGGTTTCAAAATTTAGACTTTACCAAACATTGTTGGTATTGGTGTGACTGTTCACAGCTTCAATGCACACACCCTCGATTATCCTGTTGAATCCAGCAGCACTGTACAATAAAGGTAGAAGAGTGCCCTCTGTTGTGCTAAATGAAAAATATTGGTAATGCTGGACTACGTAGAGTGCCTTTACAACACCTAAATCACACCTTTTCACTGCTATTTATATTAGTTTGTTTTACTTTGTGGGAAAGGGGGGGGGGGGGTGGGCAGATGAAATAAAAGTCAACAGTACTGATTCTACTGGAAAGGATAGCACATATTTAAATGTGATTCTCATTTGTTATGTGTTGTTAGTTTTCTTATAAACATCGTGAATTGGGGCATATGAAGTTAATGTAGAGTTGTTGCCTTTCACTAGTTGGAGAAAACTAAATTCTCTTGTTATGAATGAATTGTTATTTGTTATTAGTTTACATTACATCTTCATCCACTATTACTACATTGAACTGCCGAGGACTTGTGTACATTTATTCACTTAACCCGCTGGAGACTAAGAACGAGATAATACAGACCTGCCAACTGTCCCTATTTTCCAGGGACAGTCCCTATTTTTGACGAAAGTAAAAGCACTTTTTACCCATGTGTCAGATTGTGTCCCTATTTTTGCAAATATCTGTCTACAGTAATGTGTAGGATGTTTAGGAGTGTCCCTAGTTTTCATATTTTCACCCCATTTTTGTCCCTATTTCTGAGGTTTGAGGGTTGGCGGGTATGGATAATATCATGGGCTTAGGTCTATGGTGAATGTGTGTTATATTGAAATCAAACCGTCTCCAATTTCCTTAACGCTGGTAATGGTAAGTAATTTGAGTCG
>JZLH01S0050475.1:2532-20217 GCA_001188425.1 Eucidaris tribuloides | reverse complement strand
TTGGCATTAGTGATCATGACACTGTTGTACTGCATGCTACTATCCGACCCAAGATTGTCAAAAAGCCTATACGGAAAATATTTCTTTATGCTAAAGCGGACTTTCAATGCGTCTCAGAGGACATGCATAAACTCAACGAACAGTTCACGGATGAAATTATTAAAAACACTGATGTGAATGAATTATGGACTACTCTCACTAAAGCTGTACACCAGTCAATGAGTGTCAATATTCCACACAAGATGAGCTCCTCCAAACCAAGCCTACCATGGGTCAATACTGCATTAAAGAAGAAAATAAAAAAGAAACGGAAGTTATACGATCGAGCACGTAGAACTGGAGATTTTGTATTATGGGATCAATTTAAAGACTTAAGGAGAAAGTCAGACCGAGAATTGAGGAAAAGTAAACGGGAATACATCCGTGGTATCGGCGCTAGCCTGCAGACGGATAACACTAAACCTTTTTGGAATTATGTGAAGGCATTACGCAGAGAAGTTTTCGGCGTCTCATCCCTTACATCTGAAGGACGTATTGTCTCTAATGCTGAAGGGAAGGCCGAAGCTCTTAACCAGCAATTTTGTTCAGTATTTACTAATGAGAATCTTACTACTATGCCTACCTTGGGGAATAGTAACACACCAACCATGCCTGAGATCAAGGTTACTGTCAGCGGGGTTGAGAAGTTACTAAAGAAACTTCAAGCTCATAAAGCATCAGGACCTGACGACATACCTGCTCGAGTACTGAAAGAATGTGCTTCAAGCATCGCACCAATTCTTCAGAAAATATACCAAAAATCATTATCTACAGGAATCCTACCAGAAGATTGGCTTAATGCTAATGTCACACCAATATATAAGAAAGGGGATAGAACTCAACCAAGCAATTATCGCCCAGTCTCTTTAACATGCATCGTGTGTAAACAACTGGAACATATTCTACATAGTAATATCATGAACCACCTGGAGAAATTTTCACTCTTGAATGACAGACAGCATGGATTCAGGGGCGGACGGTCTTGTGAAACACAGCTCGCTGGACTTGTTGATGATTTGGCACAAATTCTTGATAGCAGGAGCCAAATTGATCTTTGTATAATGGACTTCAGTAAAGCCTTTGATATGGTACCTCACCAACGCCTTCTCATCAAGCTTGACCATCTTGGCATTAGAGGGGCTACCAAGAAGTGGATTGAGGGTTTCATCACCAAAAGACACCAGAAGGTAATGATAGATGGGAAATCTTCATCAAATTCTCCAGTCATCTCTGGTGTCCCTCAAGGCACAGTACTGGGTCCGTTATTGTTCCTGGCCTACATCAACGATTTACCTGACCTTGTTTCATCAATGTAGACTTTTGCTGACGACCTCATTATTTACCGGGAAATAGTCCATCGCAGATATATCGAGTTCAGCAGATATGATATTGTGTAAGTGGGAATCTACCTGGCACAATAAATTTAACTCGTCTAAGTGTTTCATCATGCGAATTGAACACAAGAAAAACCATCCAATAATCCAAATATAAACTGGAGGACATTGTTTATTATTATTTTTTTTTTTTTTTTTTTTTTTTTTTTTTTATTTTTTTTTTTTTTTTTTTTTTTTTTTTTTTTTTTTTTTTTTTTTTTTTTTTATTTTTTGTTATTTTTTTCTACTACAGGAATGGATCAGCCACCCATACCTGGGGTCCTGTGACGAAGAATCTCACATGGCAAATCACATCAACAATGTCACAAAATCTCAGTAAAACCTGGACTCTCTAAGAAGAAAGTCTAGGATCCTGTAACGCAACCTACTTTAAAGATATGCATACAAGACTTTGTAAGGCCGCCAATTTTAGTAATAGGCAGTGCAATCATGGGACCCTTACAAAAATCGCACATCGACAGTCTCGAAAAAGTTCAAAGAAGAGCATGCACGATTCGTCACAACAACTACCAGGAAGACCAGCAAGCGTAACAAAAATCATCGAGGACCTTAAATGGAAATACACTCCAAAAACGCAACTATAGCTAAGACTTACCGTTTTATATAAAGAAACATACCCCAAGATTCCAAGAACGATACCCATCCTACAGTCGAATATGGTCATAAACCTCAGACAAGACAACACCACAGATTAAATTACAATACCATCCAGTGCAACAAAGACTGTTACCGGTTTTCATTATACCCACGAAGCTATACCAAGTTATGGAATTCACTTTCGCCTGGGATTAAATTAGCTAAAGACGTGGACAGCTTCAAAAACCTGCTCGCCAGCGCACAAATTTAAGCCTGAGCTTGCATGCATGAGGGTCTGCACGTCGATAGCCACGCTAAAAAGGAGGCGATTTGTGCAGTAACGGACAAGACAAGACAAGTCTGGACGGTCAAACTTCATCTTTTTTCAAATTACTCAGAATCATTTTCAAAAAATCCGCGACGTCAAACATGCACGTGCCGTTCCAAAATTGTCCGATCAGCCGTTAGCCAACGGTCGTGCGGAGGTTAGCCGTTTAGCCAATCAGAGCGCTCCGCTGATCTTGCGAAGTTACACAAAAACCGTGATCGCAGTTTGAGCAAAATTGAAACTCACGGAAAGAACAACATTCTGGTAACGTGTCGTTATTAGTTTTTCTCATAAAACAACAAATTCATGACGTATGGATCTCAAACTTTCAGCACACCATTTGTTAGTACTAAACTACCGTTTGGTATTGATAATGAAGGGAAGTAATGGACTTGCACATCCTTGACACAATCTCTAAAGTCACCTGTGGCTCTTACACACCTACTGACTGTGTGTGTGGTCTTAAGCAGAGCTATATGGACCACATACGCCCTCTAGTCTCTACTGGAAAAAACAAACAAAGTTTGCACTGTGTGACTTGAATGCAAGAGCAACTAAATAAAATTGCTCTCGCAAAATTTAAATGCTGGACCCACAAGTTTAGAAAAATTAAAACCGACTTCTGAAATGTTGAGTCCATAATTTTCATAATATATGAAGTTTAAAGCCCAAGTTTAGTTTTGGGGATTTTGTTTTTATTTGAAAGCTTTATGCCCCTAAGTCATAACCCTGCAATAATAGATTCTGAATGTCCTTAGTTTTTTTTAAAATAATTAATGAAAAATCGTCGGGGGGGGGGGGGGGACCCCAGTATTTTTGGTTATGTTTTACATTATAGCATCCAAAGGGTTAATAAGGCGTTACAGTTATATGAATTATACCTCATGTGAAAGAGCAGACTCTGCTCTTTCAAATGAGGTGTAACTCATATAACCTTGACGCCTAATTAACCCTTTGGATGCTATAATGTAAAATATAGCCAAAAATCTCGGGGGTCCCCCTGTGATTTTTCATTCATTAATTAAAAAAACTAAGGACATTCAGAATCTATTATTGCAGGGTTATGACTTTGGGGCATAAAGCTTTAAATAAAAACAAAATCCCCAAAACTAAACTTGGGCTTTAACAGATCATAGACTAGCCATATCAAAGCAATATTTCAGTAGAATTTTGTAAAAGATTAAATTTCAGAGCAATTTTCTGTGCCATGCCTGCATAAGAAAGGCCATCCATTACTTTGTACATAAAATGTATGGAGCTATCCCCATGTGTACGCTCTTACAGCCAACTGTCTCTGTGACTTGCCCTGCTCCACACAAATTTAGTATTGGAGTAACCTGTCTATGATTTGATCACTTACGACAATTCATATTATTTCCACTCTGCAATTGTTGCTGTTCGTTATTATTCGTTAACAAATTTTACTTTGATCAAAATCTAAATCCCATAGGCTATATTCATTTTCTGACAGAGGCGATTTTGTACTAACGAGGGCGAATCACCCGCATCTATTGCACTATATTCCCCTTGCTTGTATGGGTGCAGCTGCCCGGTGCGGATATAGATCTTTTCTTCTTGAACTGTTGAACCAATGATCCTTATAAAAGTAGTAGTTCATTGAGAACTAAACAGGGTCAGGGATGGTTCAAACTGTGGACATTAGTGGCTGGGGCCCACAGTAGAGTGAGCACTAGTTAAATTTACATTTTTTAAAATGTAATATCAATTTGAGTCCAGTCAATTTCATGACATCAGTTCATCAATTCTCAATTTTTTGCATTAAAATGTCATTGCCAAGTCATGGTTAGTTGTAGAAGAGCTTACGCCAATAAACCAATTAAAAAGCAACGGTAATTTACAGAATTAATTTTTAACCCGTACATCAAAATCATACAATAGTATGGAATCAAGATTTATGCCTTAGGGCAGTTATCTAGTTTTGTGATAACATAAATATTTTACTTCATGTGCAGACTCGAGGAAGTCCAAAAAATCAAGAACAGATTCTCCCAACTGGGATAATGAGGACTCTCAGCAGGGAGGAGAAGGTGAGAATAAAACTTTATCCTGCCAGTTATTTTTTTGCAGTTATTGTAATGACCAACATACCATGTAATATACAGTTGGCCATTACAATAACTACAGGATAAACAAGCAATAATTGTGAGCAGTTTAAGGAAAATAGCATGATTGGAGGTAATCCTCAACTTGGGGTTGAACTATTCCAGAATCAAATAAACCTTGCAAGGTTTCTTGTATGAACATTTTGTGGTCAAATATTTTATAAGAACTACCATCAATATCCCTTGTGACAGGCAAATTTGTTGTGATTGGAGGTAATCCTCAACTTGGGTTAAACTATTCCAGTATCAAATAAACCTTGCAAGGTTTCTTGTATGAACATTTTGTGGTCAAATATTTTATAAGAACTACCCTCGATATCCCTTGTGACAGGCAAATTTGTTGTGTAGCTTTCTATGACTATGGGATTAATTTCTATCGGGGTACGAGAGTAATTAAAAAATGGTATGTTCATTTATGATTCTCCTCAAACAAATTCAAGACAAATCCTTCCAGCCAAGATTTACACTCCAGGTAGTGTATATATTGGTTTATGTCTGAACTCATTTGCTTCTTGAGATATTTTCAAGTGTTCCCAATCATGTCTTGTCTTGTCCAATTTGTCTTGAAATTGAGGACATAAATTTACACTGAACTCCAGGTAGAATCCTACTCTCAAGTTAATTCCCCCTTCGCCTTGAAAAGATCTGATGTGGGCCAGAATTTCAAAGATTTATCTTCAATAATGTATCTACGTAATCTGTGAGCAAATAATTGACGGAAGATCTATACGATATAAATTTCTGTTCCATGGCTTTCTTCATGTGTTTGCTTTAAAATCCATATTTGCCAGGGCTGGCAGATTTAAATAAAGTGATTAAAATATATTTTAGTTTGTAAACAAATCTTTGACTTAAAAAAAAAAATCGTAAGAAATTGGTCATGTGACAAACATTTTGAAAAAATCTCCAAAAAAATCAATACATGATTTTTTTTTCCAAGGAAAAAAAGACACGCACATGAAGGATCAAGTGTTTCAAATGATGGATTCATTCAATTTTTATCAAACAAACTCCTATCACGCTTATGGGGCAATTTAGGAGTTGAGGATTGGAATTCAGATAGGTGTTACTCAACCACAACACTGCTAATTTCAGTTATAGATAATTTATATGAAAAGCCAGACAATGCACAGGACGAACTGATTATAATTGAATTAAAGAGTATACAGTGAGTTTTGCTGTGATGTTTGCGAAAGTATTTCTTCAGACATGAATATTTCCATTGATTTGGATAGTGGTGTATTCTAATTCTTTCCTCCACCAGCTGATCTGCCACAGAATGCTTGCAGGAGGCTGGCCGAAGAGGAAGATACAAATGAAGACGAATTCGGTGCGAAGGACTACCGCAGCCTGATGGAACTCAAATTAGACCACGGCTCAAGACCTCTATGGCTGGTAATATCTCTTTGTCTTTACATTATCTAAAGTAAGGCCTCCATTTTTCCGTTTTACAAAATCAAAATTCCGGTTTTAAAATTTTCCATTTTCCGCGATTTTCCGCGTTACTTAAAATCACGTATATAAACACCACACTATTGCAAAAAAAAATGCATGATTACAACTCAGCCTCGGTGAAATGAAGCAGCCGTAGTCATGGTAGTGAGAAAACTGCCGGCAGAGGGGCCTACAGAGGGGTTTGGTAGGGTCATTAAAGTTACTCTAATGCTTGGTGATGGTATTATTTGGTTAAAGAATGATTTTAGACATTCCAATATGTGTTTATTTTGTAATTTATTAACAATTTTAAGGTTATTTCTTCAACATTACATGATTTCCCACATTTTCCGCGTTACACTTCCCATTTCCGCGATTTTTCTCCGTTTTCCATATCGCGGAAAAATGGAGACTTTAATCTAAAGGGAAAGTTCACCCTGACATCAAGTTGGTTTTAATAAAAGCAGAAAAATATATTACTGAAAGTTTAGCAAAAATCCACCAAAGAATAATAGAGTTATGAAGTTTCAAAGTTCTAATTTTGTGATGTCACATGCGAGCACCTTCCCTTATGTCCTGTAATATAAATTCCTTAAATTGCAATTTCTTAATGGTTCATGATAATTGATTTTTTTTTAAATCATAGAAGCTTGTGTGAAATAATATTTCTGATTATATATTGAATGCACAGGTAAAACCATTTTTCAATTTTTTGACACAATGGCACTTTTTGAAATTTATACTAATTGACAAATGGGGGAGTTGCTCACATGTGACATCACATACTTAAAACTTAAAAAATTCATAACTCTAATTATTTGATGGATTTTCGCCAAACCTTCAGTAATAGGGTTTTCTTGTTTTTCTGCTTTTATTAAAATCAACTTGACATCAGGGTGGACTTACCCTTTAAGGAAAAGCACAATATGAAGCAGTCTTCAATTTGATTGAAATGATTCTAGAATCGAGTATGTACACTACTCAAAGTTTTTGCAGTGAATACTGGGCAGTCAAAAGGTTTGACACTGTTAACTAAAGTGTCATCACTTCAGAAATGGCTTTGACAGACAAATTTGTTCTTACCTTTTTGTGGGTTCAGTTTACCTAGATCATATTCCTAGTCTTATCCAATGAATATATAAACATGTTCTATTTAATTTACAAGTTAAAGTCATTTACTTCCATCTTTCAATTCAGTTTATCGTAATCATGTTTATCAAGCACAAGGTAGAATTTCACATCAATCAGTTTAAAAGTTGGTATTATATAGGCCTTCACTTTGCAGAAATGTTATGTTTGCTGATTCCACAACTAAACAATCACAACAATTTTCATTTTGTGTTAAGTAAAATAAACTCTCCCATACCCCTTGTTTTGAAGCAAACTTGTGAATGCGAAGTATGTGGCATATACAGTATTGTTTGCCACCTACTGTAGCTTCAGTACTGGTAGATGGATGAAGCTTCCTGGCAGTGGGATATTTTCAAATGCCATGTTTGATTTCATGTTATTTTCATGACGAAGGCTCCAGATGGGCATATCTTCCTGGAATCATTCTCACCGGTCTACAAGCATGCCCACGACTTCCTCATTGCAATAGCTGAACCTGTATGCAGACCTGAACACATACATGAATTCAAGTAAGTGGGACTAAGATGTCTATGTTCTTCTCAACCAGTGCTGAATTCCTCTCTTCCCCTAAATGGAGAATAGTTATACAGTGTAAACTATGATAAATACAATATTATGGATTCATGAAGTCTGTTTTAAAACAAATTCCAGAAAACAATTCACACTACTAAGTGTATTGCAGAGATGCCAACCGTTACGTTTTTGCCGTATTTTTTACGCTTTTTCACCCAAAATAAAGCGGGCAGTACGATTTCCTGACTTTTCTGTCATTTATCCTGTTTTCGCCTGTTGGCTTTCCATATATGTGATCTTTACACGCCACATGTGCATACAGTTTGTATATGTGTAATGTATTTACAGTGTGCGCACGCGAAAGGGTAAATGATCTCTCTGTGATCCCCATGTGTGCTGCTGCATTGACCTATCAAGTGCGTATGTGCTGCTAGCACGCACGCATTTGTAAGATCACAGATAACTGAGTTGTGTCTATGATAGAGTGTGACAGAAGTTCTTCAGTCCCATTCTATAAATTGGTGTTAGTGTGTATGGTACTTATCAACGGGAGTGCAAGCGTAGTCGGGAGAGTCGGTCAAGTGTGGTCAAGTTGCCCTAAATGGATTTGTACAAACCAAGAATAGCAAGAAAAAGACATAATGAGGAATAGTTTGGACACTGAAGAAGGAAAAAATGAAGTATTTTTAAAGTCAAAGACTGAAGAGAAGGAGCAATTTTGCTTTGATTTTGAGGTGAGTAGTTTGGAAACATACTTCTGGCATGTCTGGGTCTGAGTTGCAACAATTATATGGTCTATAACAAAATACGACTTTTGTTAAGAAAATACGATTTTTAGCCATCTTAGTACGATTTTGAAGTACTGAAGGTTGGCATCTCTGGTAATTGGAAATAAACAGGGTTTTAAAACTGTTGTAACTGTTGAAAGACATGTTGTTATTCTTTTTTTTGGGGGGGGATAGGTGACTTGTAAATGGAATGATTCAAGTTCATATCTATAATCTATAAGGAAGTGGAACATACAGATAATGCTAGTATGTATTAATGTCTGCATGAGTTTACGTGTGTAAATGTTAGACTGAATACCTGCATTATAGGTTTTGGCCTGTAGTCTTATGGAGCACTGGTCTTGCACACCTTCCAACTACATGAATGTAACCGTATAACTCAATACCTATAACCTAGACTAATGGTGTATTGATTGGACGTTTGTTCTTTGAGGCTGTTTGGTCATCTGGTCTGTAACCAGAGTAATTGATTTCTGTTTGTTTTCATCATCTCAGATTAACAGCTTACTCATTGTATGCTGCTGTGTCAGTGGGTTTGCAAACTAGCGACATCATTGAATATCTCCGGAGATTGAGCAAGACATCCATACCGACGGGCATTGTGGAATTTATAAAGGTGGGTTGAACAAGTGATAAAAATTACTGAAATGAGTTCATAATTTGTACTAGTTGCTTGCAAAACAATATGGACTCACAGTTAGTATTCTTTCAGTAAGTTTTGATAGCAAGAAAAGTATGAAATCAATATTCATTGCACAGGAATAGACTTTAACATTTATCTGTTGTTGTTTTGTTTTTGTTTCTGTCTAGTATTGTTATTACGTTTCTGTTTGAGGTGGGTATAAAATACGGCTGATCCATCTGGGGATTTTCCAATCTGAAATAAAGGAACTTAACAGGATTTGCAGTAACTAAAGATAGCTTTAGAACATTACTAATAATAACGTTTACTTTGTGAGGTTGCATGACAAATCTTTGAAAGAACTTGTCAAAGCATTACATAGGTTGCATACAAAAGCGATAACTTATTTGAGACAAGTAGGATGAAATGCTAAATCAGTCAAGGAGGCCTTACCAGTTGTTAGTTAAACTCCAGAGACCAGAAAAATAAAAAATGCTAGGGGCCACACTTGTGACTCCAGATAGAAATTGAAACATTGAAAAGAGGAAGGAAGGTATTGTCTGACCAAATATGCTTACATCTTTGCATACAATATATTGAAAAAGTAGAAAAGAACATTTTGTAAGATTTCCACTTGTGACATCAGTATTTACATCTAGTTATTGACAAACTTGTGAAACATTACATGTCATGGACAAAAAAAAAAATTACATTGCCCTATGCACTCTGTTTCCTCTTGTCATTTCAGTAATATTTTCTCTTGTCTCTTTTTCTCTTTGATTGACAGCTTTGTACTCTAAGTTATGGAAAGTTGAAATTGGTCCTGAAGCACAACAGATATTTTGTTGAAAGTACACATCCGGTAAGTTTTACAGTCTCATCTCTGCCAAAAGGTGATGTTATAGGCGTTTGTGCTTCAGGTTGTTTGTCTATCCTTCTGTTTGTCCATCTGTGGGTAACACATTTTAAAACAGGAATTTTCAAAGAAAGAAAGGGTAATTTTCACTAATGAGGTTGAATGTGTTATCACTGACAAATTTTAGTGTGAATAGGTCAAAAGGTCATATGTATATTTGCAGATAAATCATTGTTGTTTCAATAATTTTAACCAAAGTAAAATGAGCGCATATTTCTGAGATAAGATGTTGATTTGATCACATTCTGTGGTCAGTATGTCACAAAAAATATGTTTGTTAGTGGTTGTTGTAGTGGTCGTTGTAGAAGTAGTAGGAGGAGGAGAAAGCGTAGAAGTAGTAGTAGTTGTAATAGTACTAGCAGAAGTAGTAGTAGTAGTAGTAGTAGTAGTAGTAGAAGTAGTAGTAGTAGTAGTAGTAGTACATGTAGTAGTAGTAGTAGTAGTAGTAGTAGTAGTAGTAGTAGTAGTAGTAGTAGTAGAAGTGGCAGTAGCAGTAGTGGTAGCAGTAGTAGTGGAGGTATCAGTATTAATAGAAGCAGTAGTAGTAGTAGTGGAAGTAGTGGTAGTAGTAGCAGTTGTAGCAGTGGCAGCAGTAGCAGCAGCAGCAGCAGTAGTAGTAGTAGTAGTAGTAGTAGTAGTAGTAGTAGCAGCAGCAACAGCATCCACACTGTTGACTTTTTGTTCACAGAAACTAAAATGGGTTCCAGGTTATGTGATAATGCAATGCTACTAAATCAGATTTTAAATTTTGAGGGCCATCCTGTAAATTGCTATGGCCTTTGTATAGTATGTCATCATCGTTGAGGAAAATATTTTGTACACAATAAACATGGATGTCTTCTCTCTCTGTTCAGGATGTTTTGCAAAAACTGCTCAAGGATCCCGTCATTCAGCAATGTCGGCTGAGAGCGGATGTCAATGCGGATGAGACTGAAAATGAAGATGGATTTTTGGTCTCTCAGAGAGAAGGAGGGTCTGTCCTAAAGGTACTTTCTTGGAAAGCCAATCACTCTTTGCTGCAGTAATACAGTAGATTGTACAGTAAACTTCGCCTAAGTCAAATCACTGGATACACAAATCACGTCGACTTATACACAATTCGAGTTACAGTTTGTATACAATTCTGTAACTCGAATTGTGGAAACATGTACTGTATACGCTGAATATTTCGCGGTGGTTTTATTTTCGCGAATTTCGCGACTTACTGAATGCGAAATTTTTCACTTCCTGACATTTGTGTACAAAGTGAATGCAAACACAATAAAATCGCGAAAATATACCTCCGCGAATTCCCCGTTTTGAAGCAAAATCGCGAAAATATATGGACGCGAAATATTTGGCGTATACAGTATAGGGAAATGGATGCTGTCATACATGAGAACGGCAGAAAGGGAATGGGAAATTTATGATATCTTTACAGTCATGCTGACAGGCAGAGATCAAAAGGTCTACTATTAAGACCTTCAAGAATGACAGTTGTGGCCACTTCGACCCAGGCAAATGATTTAACACATGTTTGCTCCCTTTGGGACTTGAAAATATGTTCAAGATATATGATATTGGATTTAAAAAATCGACTTAGAAGAAAAATTTCCCATTGAAAAAGCACAGAACAAATTTGGACTGTCAAAAATATTCAACATAGGCGATAATTGTGTGATGTGTGTCACAGGTGTGACATCACACCTGTGTGATGTCGAGTTATGAGAAGTTAACTGTATTTGTTGTTATCTGAAGATTTTACATTCTCCATCATGGAAATATAAGTCTCAGTACGTGTTAGGAAATGTAACCAAGTATTCATATGTAATACAGGTAGGAAAAAAGCTTCATATTTGGGAGGCTCTGCATAAGTGGATCAAGTCATTTTTATGCCTCCGCCCTGAAGGTGCCAAGGCTTTTCAGTTGTCTGTCTGCCCGTGCATGTGTCTGTCTGTTAGTCCACGTAGTGGTTATGATGTTTCATAAGTTCAAGCCTTTTCCAAATTCTGTGATTTTGTTCACAGGGACTCAAAATGCATTAAAAAGGACAAGCATTAATGCATGTAGATGAAGGGTTGTAAGAAACTCCCCTTCTATTTTTCAAAACTTATTTTGTTACAAAATAAAGAAATAATCTAAATAATCGCGTGAATAAATAACATGAATAAGTTACAAGAATAAAAAAAATACAATAGATGTTTAAATAATAGATAAATAACTAGATAAATAAATAAATAAATAGATTAATTGGTGATATATAGAAAATAATGTTATTCTTTTATCAGCAAACAATGAACACATCTCATCTTTTTGTACCCATTTCCAAAGTTGAATGCACCAGGGTCTGGTTCGCAGTCCAGTGGGCCGGGAACATCCAACTCCCAAAATGGAGTGAACGGAGGAGGCGAGGGTGATGAAAACAAGATTCCTTCCGATATCTACGACTTCTACGACAAGATTGACAAGGATGAAGACGACACGGAAGACTTGACGGCCGTGTCATTTGAAGTGGTCCAGGACGAGATTGAAACCCTACAGAAAAGGTAGGAGACACAGCATGTCCCTTCCCCTCCCCCCCCCCAAAAAAAAAGAAGAAATGTTCCCATCACAGATTACAGAATGATTACCAAATTCAAGTTGGAATGAATTAAATGAATTAAATATTTAAAAACAAAGATATCTGCAAATTCATAGAAAATTGCATGCATGTTCTAGTTTACTTTATGAATTTGAGAGAAAGTGCCAATTAATTTAGGAAAATATCTATTGTAAACCTACCAATTTTATGACTGATTTGTGAGGGCTATACGTCTGCTATGTAAAAATGAAAGAGCAAATTGTATTAGTGTCATACTCTCTTATTCATTTGGCACTTGTTACTGGGGTAAATTTGTGGTGCAAAATTGCACCAGTGACACAAACAGTTCACTTCTACATTTTCTTCTTTAGTTCAAGGGGGCTTGACTATAAAAATGAATTAGCATCATT
This sequence comes from Eucidaris tribuloides, assembly GCA_001188425.1. Taxonomy (NCBI): domain Eukaryota; kingdom Metazoa; phylum Echinodermata; class Echinoidea; order Cidaroida; family Cidaridae; genus Eucidaris; species Eucidaris tribuloides. Next base: position 7,383 of record JZLH01S0050475.1, on the reverse strand, counting down.
GTAATTTTGATTTGTGTTTTTCTCTTTTTAGATGCATTGAATTGGAGTTTCCTCTGCTGGCAGAGTATGATTTCAGGAATGACACAAGAAACCCTGACCTCAGGTGAGCTTATCATTGTGGTTTGCTGATTTCAAGTTCAAAATTGATTTGTAACCTCAATCATCCAATTTACAAAGTCCAAAGTCTGTGGGTGTATTGAGTTCACTCTGGTTCTATTACTAATAATAATATTCCATACATACAGATCATAACACATAACGATAATCAGTCTCCATGTGCTTGGATATATTTATCCTGGGGAGTGTTTCATGACGAGTGTAGTTGGTGATTTTCACCGACAAATCTGTTCTCAACCAATCAGATGCAAGGATTTTAGTAGCTTTAATAACAGTTGTCAGTGAAAATCACCGTCAAAACTCTTCATGAAATGCTCCCTTGGTCACTCACATACAAGCCGTCTCTGTGATAGTTGAAGAGCATTACACACACCTTCCAATCTGACCCAAAACTAGTCAGATTCTACTTGTGGATGAATTTTGTAGTGTGCAGAGCCCTGTATATCTGACAGAGTGAAATATATTTAATTCTCAGGGACTACTGTTCAAGTGCAATTTTATTTTACCAGCATATTGAATTGTGTAAAACATTAAACTAAATGAGCAAAGTCAAGTCTTCACAGGGGGCTCTTGCATACCAGGAGCTAAATTGTTCCTAGTGTGTGTGTAGTTGTTCACAGTAATTTGAAATAAAGGAATTTTCATAGTGGTACTTTACTCCTTACTCCTTTCCTGGTTAACTTCATAATTTTTCAGACTGAGTGAACATTTATAATCTATTGCAGAGGTGCTGTGGCAAGATTGGTAAGGTGCATGCCTGATAATCTAGAGGTCTCGAGTTCGAGTCCAACGCCCGCGCAGCATTGATGTCCTTCAGCAAGACATTTTTAATCTGCTTTGCTGCTGTCAACCTAGGTGTATAACTGGGTACCCTGGTGGGATTATTTATAGCTTTAAGCACGTCACAGCTGCTTAGCTGAAATGTACCTGCCATGGGGATGTGCTAGAGGCTACGTATTATGTGCTATACAAAAACGGAATAATAATAATATCAATACTATTATTAATAATAATATTATGATGATGGTGATGATGATGATGATGATGATGATGATGATGATGATGATGATGATGATGATGATGATAATGATGATGATGCCTCATTTTCTTACAGCATTGACCTCAAGCCCACCACGGTGCTACGTCCATACCAGGAGAAGAGTCTCAGGAAGATGTTTGGAAATGGTAGAGCGAGGTCAGGGGTCATCGTTTTACCATGTGGTAGGTATATTTCATCCCCTTTTCCAAATCTGTTTATACTTTGTGTAATATAGTCGTCATTTTACCTGAATTTTGGAAGCAAGTGGAATCGTAACATGCATGTACAAAGCCCGTCACACACGAGCAACATACTAGAGGCAGCTACTCTAGTTGATGTCTGCACATTACACATTGATCGGAATGTCCGACATTTGCTCCGGTGACAATTGCTCCGACGATTATTTCATGCACTAACCCTGACCTCAACTCTAACCCTAACCCAAACACTAACCCTAACCCTATTCTGAACTGAAAACTTAATGGCAACCCTAACCCTAATTCTTTATCTTCTGAGATATTGCCACCGCAGCAACTGTCGCCGGAGCAAATGTTGGATCACCATTGATCGATGACACTTTACCAACAATTCCGGAGGATTTTTAATTTATTTAATTTTTTTTTTTTTTTTTTGGGGGGGGGGGGTAATCACCATTGATCGATGACACTTTTCCAACAATGCTAGAGGATTTCTTATTTATGTATTTTTTTTTGGGGGGGGGGAGGGGGTAGTAATATGTTTTGCTTGAATGGGACAAAAGATATAGGATTGGTAATCTGGAGACATCCAGGTATCATCTCCGGAACAGAACATGGGGTGTTGTAGGTTGTATCTCCTCTTGACCTGCTGACTTAACTTCCACCTTCTTTTTTATTGGTCCCCTTTGCCTCCTTTGCCTCCTCCTGCTCCACCTTTTGACTTAAAGGCAAGGTTCACCCTGACATCAAGTTGGTTCTAATAAAAGCAGAACAATGAGAGAAACAGATTAGTGAAAGTTTGGCGAAAATCCACCAAAGAATAACAGAGTTATGAGGTTTCAAAGTTTTAAATTTGTGACGTCACATGCGAGCAGCCCCTTATAATGTCATGTACTATAAATTCCATAAATTGCCACATTTCGATAGTTTATGATAATTGAATAGGGTTTTTTTTATAGAAGCATGTATGAAATAATGTTTCTGATAATATATTGAATGCACAGGTGAAATCATTTTCAAATTTCTGAGAAAATGACACTTTTATGGAATTTATATCACATAACGTATGGGGAGCTGCTCGCATGTGACGTCATAAATTTAAAACTTTGAAACTTCATTACTCCGTTATTATTTGGTGGATTTTCGCCAAACTTTCATTAATATGTTTCTCTCATTGTTCTGCTTTTACCAAAACCAACTTGGTGTCAGGGTGAACCTTGCCTTTAACCTATGTCAGTCAAACATCATCTGGCATCTGCACATGGTTTTGTGACCAAAAATGACCTGTACTAATGAATATTCAACAGGTGCTGGGAAGACATTGGTCGGCGTAACCGCCGCATGCACTGTCAGAAAGCGCTGCATGGTACTGTGTACGTCTGGCGTGGCCGTGGAGCAGTGGCGGTCTCAGTTTCGGTTATGGTCGACAGTGGACGAGTCCATGATATGTAGGTTTACGTCGGATGCCAAGGACAAACCGATGGGTAAGAGAGCTGTTATACGCTGAAGTATTTGTTAGCATAATACTACATTATATTTCATGTATGTAAGTTACCATACTCATGGAATAAATTTTACACACAGATCAGGTATTTTATCATTTTTGAAAAAGTTTGAAAATGATATTTCATGTTGTGCAAACTATGTTTGGTGAATTTACTACATTGTTCAGAAAGGCTTGACACAATCAGAGTTAAAAAGATGATGTTTCACACCAAATACTACAGACACTAAATATTTTGCATTGGTTTTAGTTTTGTGAATTTCACAACTAAACTGACTTGGAAATTTAGACTTCCTTATGCCTAGATACAAAGCGAATGAAAGCACAATTGAATTGCAGAAATAATTCTTGCAAATTACCCATCTAACCAAAATTGCCAATTATAGATTCATGAAATATATAGTGTGTACAGTACACTCTGCTCATAAAATTATTTGTAATAACTTCTTTTGGGATGCTGATGAGAAAATTTAAATGTAAATGATTTTGTGTGCAGATTTTGTACTGTTTTATTTTAGAATTGCCCATATTACATGATCTTTTTGCCCTCTTCCTTCTCCCACAGGTTGTAGTATATGTATCAGCACCTACTCCATGGTGGCTCACACTACCAAGAGGTCCTGGGAGGCAGAGCAGGTCATGCAGTGGTTGCAGTCCCAGGAATGGGGTATGATGATATTGGATGGTGAGCAAATACCTGACATAGCTGACATAGCTGGTATTCCATTGTGGTTTATAACGTGTTCATTATATGTGACTGAATCTAGCTCAACCAAGATGTTTAAAATCCTGCCTGTCTGGGTTTGGGACTCAGGGCTGGCTGTTTCCCGGTAAATTTGGGTATTTCCCACCCAGGCGGGAAGTACTGGGCAAAACCGGGAAGTGCTGGGAAGTTCTCAAGATATATACAGAGGTACATGGAAATACTAGAAAATGCTAAGGAATTACGTGGGCAATACCTGAGAATATTGCGGAAGTGTATTTCATAATTGTTCCCTTTATTTTCAACTATTTCCCATTTTCCTCAAAAATTATTGAGGCGGTATTTACCGCCAGTATTTCCCACTCCGGCCAACCCTGGTTTGGGTTGTGCTATAGCACCTAGGTAAAGATTGCAGTCTATGCTCAATATGTAGTTTATGTCGTCGCTTGTCCGGCAGAGGGCCCTAGCACATGGTCCTGGCAGAAGGGCCTTAGTACTAAATTATCTGTAACTTGAAAACCATGGCTCTTTTCACATGAAGTTAAAGTAGTATGATGTTTTAAGATCCTTCTGTCAGTCTGTTAAGTGCAAATATCAAATAAGGCAATATTTCTCAAATTATCGAAAATTTACTGTTAAGGCCCTTCTGCCGTGTACATTAGCTAGGGCCCTTCTGCCAGACAAATGACAATGTATCAACACGTACTCCATGGTGGCTCACACCCCTAAGAAATCGTGGGAGGCTGAGCAGGTCATGCAGTGGTTGCAATCCCAGGAATGGGGGATGATGATACTGGATGGTGAGCAAATTCCTGACATACCTGGCATTCCTATGTGATCCATAACATGTTTTCAATTCCATTCACATTAATTTTCCAGTAAAAAGCCATAGAAAATATCATACCAATTAAAAAGTAGGTGACACCTTTAAAAAGTAAATAGCTTTGTGGGCAAGGGCACCTTAAAAATATAACATAATGAAATAAAAATTAATTGTTCATAAAATTACACATAAAACATAAAAAATATGGATTGCAGTTATAAATTAAGTGCCCATTAGAATTCATGTAAGTACGTTAAAAGACACTGTATAATGATAAATAAAAATACAATAGTAAAAGCAATGAAATTAGAACAGTGCTGAAATTATCAGAAATATGACACATTATAATTGCAAACATTAATTACACAATGTGTTTATAAGATGTGATATGTCACTACAAAATGCACCATAAGTTGAAAAAATAAGATACTGTGTTTTTCAAAAAGTCATAGAGACTCTAAGAGCCAG
>JZLH01S0050467.1:34116-66422 GCA_001188425.1 Eucidaris tribuloides | reverse complement strand
GGTATGTAGCCCGCATGATAGTGTTTGAATGAACAGATGAATTCTTTAGAACACACAGCTTTAAACGTTATGCTTTTAATAGGATATGTATTTTTAGTGCGGGGATAGAGAAATGTGTAAGTGATAAGCGATGCATGATGCAACTATGTTACCTTCATTTAGACGAAGTACAACCACGAAAGAACTTAGCAGGATGTAACCAAACTTTGTCATGCTGTCGGCGAAATGGTTATCGTCTTATACCTGAAAGAAACAACAATGATTACTTACTAGTGGAACAACAGATTTGTACACTCTAAATAGAAATCGAGTCAAATAGGGACTAACGAGAATGATTTGACAAGATTCATATTGAAATGTATTCGTGTGTTTTTAGAGTGTAGAGAATATGCAAGACTTCCAACATTTGTGACCTGTCACCGCGATACGTTGATAAAGTCGCACATCTTATGAAACATAAACAGAGCATGGGCAGAAAACTATAAATATTTAAACATTTGCAACATGCATGACATGTGAAGTTTATCAAACTTAAAGACAGTGGATCTCATTTGCAAACATCCGCAAAGACCAGGAAAAGATAACCATTGCCTAAGGCTATTGATGAAGGGCATGTCTGTAAGATCTGGGGGTCATGTATTACCTAGAATTTGAAAAATGCGAAAGACAAACAATAGCCGTTTAGTTTAGGTTCTATGGTAGGATTTTTTCCTCGCGAGAAAAAATTCCAATCCGAGTCCAATCAGAGTCAAGTGGTCACTATAGTGACTCTAAAACTAAGTTATATGTTGCTAAAGGTTTCCGAATAGCATTTTCTTCTAAATACTATTGTATTTACACAATGTTAATTGTTAGGCATGCAAAGGAGACGCCCGGCCTTCAATCTTTTAAACCACTTCCCTTTCATAGTTTAGTTATTATAATATTTGGCACTTTCATTACCTTTGGCTTGTGCGACTTTATTATGGTATCGTGGTGACGGGCCACATTTTTCAAGCTTTCGAGTAAGTAGATGGATGAGGTCATAAAAGCTTTAACCCATTCAATACTAGGACCACATATTTGTGGTTTGCTTTTTTTTATCCTGGAATGTGGCTGTGTATACCCCATCTAATGAATATGCTAAAGTAGAGAAAAAATACAAGCTATTCAATGAACTGGGTGCCAGAATTTAATAATGAATATTCATTTTGTTATGAAAATTTAGATGAGATTTAACTAGAATATTCATGAAACTTATCGAATTGGCAACGGCTGTTGTTATGATGAGGCTTTGAGTTGTTCCACTATGTTATTGGGTGATGTATTGAACTAATTGAGAAACATATGTTACGGACGTGTTTTTCTTTTTTAAGTCATTTAAAAGTGAAAGTTATTCAATCAAAAGTGACTTTTAGTCTAAAATTTCACCAATAAACAATTAAATTATTAGGCTAATGTTTGACGCATCATTCAATACCCATTACCGTTTATATATAATATACTATTCTAGTTGTTGCCGATTTGATGAGAAAGTAAATTTGTAGGGATTATTTCACTCAGGACAGGCTCTAGTATTGAATGAGTTAACACGAGTACCATCACCATGACCATCATCGCATCATCGTCATTATTCTCATCCCCACTATCATCACAACCCCCACTCTCATGCCTACCATCACCAACCACCACCACCACCACCACCACCACCACCATCACCACCTACCACCACCCACCACCACTAACATCTCTATTTCAACCCAGGCCTCCTAACCACCACCACCATCATCTTTATCATCGTCATTATGTCTATCACCAGTCTCACTGCCATATCGCGCTATCATCCAATTCTAAGGAGAGTGCCTTGCGGCTTTTGTGTCTTTAACGGCTGAGGCTAATGAAAAAAGAGGTAACTGACTTCATTCTTGGTGGAGAATGCTTGATGCAGTTGTTATATGACCATCAGAACGCTTATCACACATACACAAACATATACACATACACATACACATACATATACATACACACATACATACACACATACACATACACATACACATACACATACACATACACATACACATACACATACACATACACATACACATGCACACACACGCGCGCGCGCATGCACACCAACGCACTTATTCACGCACCATACAATCTCTTTGCAAAGTAATAAAACTTCATCTGTTAAGCTATTTTGGACCAATAATAAATGTAATAAGTTCATTTTAAAATGAGAATTGCGCAGAACAATATGAAAATATGTTTTCAGAAGCCTAACCCTATCCCAAATCGTGCCAATGTTCTTAAAACAAAATTGAAACGTGTAACCAGATTTTGCTTTATTAAGTGTTTTTTTTTATACAAGAAAGGTCATTTCTTTAACTTAGTCCATCCAAACTATCAATCTTAAGAGGAAGATTCAGTGATGTTGGGTTCATGTCAGTTTTTGTTCTCGTTGTTAATTTAATCACCGAAACTTCAAATCCACAAGTTCAATAAAAAGATTATTAAATATATATTTTTCTTCAGCTTCTGTGTAGGGTTAAACCATAAGCAGGAGAAAAGTGCTGACACCAATAGGTTTTATAAGACCACTATAAAATGGGCAAGATTTAACAAAGTTATCCGGATTTGGGTACAGAGAGGAAACATACATAATTTTAATGTAGATTCTTATAAATGAACCTTCCATTACTTAGTTTAACACAATTCCTGACCGATATTACGAGGTTTTTTTTTACAAGAGCAAAATGAACAACCGACCCCCCCCCCCCAAAAAAAAATAAATAAAAAATCATAATATCATACAAAGATGAACTCAATGTCATCTTTTGGGAGCAAAAACTTTCTATAGATTAATCAAACTAATGACCTGCATCGCAGTAGGTCCGATGATATGGATTTTTTTTGTGTAAAATTCCCAATTTTGTCCAAAATCTTGAGTGACAGTTCTGTTTATGGTGGTAGCCTGTGGATATTTAGGGTTTGGGTCACAATAACTGTGCGGTGCTGATTTTCTTTTATTAGACACCTTGTAAGAATCCCCCCCCCCTATTGGTATTTAAGGCAAATATATGGCAGCGACATTTTTGTTTAACTCAGGTACAATATGTGGATGGTCATCAAAAGCCAGGGATTGTCTGCTTTCTAATTTTGTACTGGTATAAAATCTAGACATTGTTACTTTAAGAGTATATAATACTTATTTACAGACAACCCGATGACGCATTTCTTATAGCCAAACAAACAACGTTATTTAACGGCACTATTAAAGGTATGTGTAATAGACAAGTTTCCCAGTTAAAAAAATCGTGCAGTAACATGATTCCCACATGCTACTATGTTCTTGATACAGTTCTAAAAATGAAGCCCTGAAAAAATTGCAGTGTAAAACAATCATTAATGCTTTAAAAAAGTGAAAATCATTGAGAGACGCATTCCCAGCTTTTCTCCATAGACTCTGTGTTTGTAGAATTTCCTATCGCGATATATAATTAATGTGCAATTTGTATCTCATATATTGTACTAGTGAATCATAAACTGTCCAAACTTTTTGTGTTCTAGGGTGTATTATTTGTCATTCAAACACTGTCAGATTGTCAGGAAAGTAAAAGTTCATACATTTTTTTAAACGGGTCTTCCCAGTGTTATATACGTTTTAATTTATGAATTTTTTCTGTTAAAGGTGACTTGTATGGAGCTCAATGTAAGCTCTGAGGACGTAGTTTCTCTCTTTAACTATCCACGCTAATGGGTGATTTCAGGAAGTGGTGTTGGTGTTAGTTGTTCGGTGTTGAGTGTTCCTAACACCACCTAATCCGAGGTACCCGAAATCACGAGCTCGGTTTAGCGGGCGCGTAATTTTTTCTTTGGTGTTGGCCGACTGTGACGTCACGTCGTTCCATCATGATGGAAACAGTCTCGGCGAACATCAATGTTCAAATTGTGAGTGAATTTTGATTAATTTCATATCAAAACATTGATTAAGCAGATCGGCCTTTTTACAGCAGATACAACGTGTGTTTGGTCATATTCTATGTTATTTAGTCTACTGTGAGGAACTGTAACTTGGTGTTCTCAAGAAACGAGATTTTCGTTATACCGCGCGAGTCTCACAGGAAATTGCCGCAGTAACATACAGGGTGTGACACGCACATTGTACGGGAGAGTTCAACGGGCGCATGAGGTGGAAGCGCGCCGCTATACACGGGCTAAGTTAGCGCGCGGTTTATCGTAAAAGAACAAAAACGTTTTATTCGCGAAAACCACGGTTTTTGTAATGTATGAATAATCAACAAAACTTTTGATGTCGATTCAATTTGTATAATATTCCTACGTGACTCACGGAAATTCCGCCCTGTCTTTTGTCTGTTGTATTTTACTAAGCGTATACAAATTACACCCGGGAAAAACATACACCCCTTACCGTCAGTGGCCCCGTAGCATAATGAGTAAAAATTGTGTAGACGTGAGAGCAATGGTCGGAGCATGCATGTACATGCAAACTTGGCGTCTAGCTTATGGGTCTGGACGCGGGGTCTGGACCTCATCAAATTATCTGAGAATTTTTCCCCGTTATTTCGCGTGTTTTTTTTTTTTTAGTAGATATATTAATAATAAGTCATTATTACCATTTGTGTTTTTTTTTTCATTATTAGTAGTAGCCTAGTTGTCATTCACGAAATATTTTCTATCTCTTTTATCAATTTTATTTAGTATAACAACCCGAATAACAATGATATGCATAAAGATACACAATTAATAATATATAATTATTATATTGTATAAGCATAACAATAATTATGATTTATAATTCATAATAATCATAATAATTGTAACAATTATAATCATGATAATTTTAATTATAATTAATAATATTTTATATCATTTTACTTATAATTATGATAGTTATTAATTATAGTATCATAATAAAAAACATTAGTAGTAGCCTGTAGTAATACAATGTGAGTATACGCAGCTATTTTAGGCATCCGATAAAGGAGTAAGTGGGCAACTCGGCTGATGAAAATTCGCAACGTAACTATTAGCATGTACCTACTACTTTCTACACTATTTCTACTACTTCTGCTACGTCTACTACTGGCAACTTGTTTTAATATTATTGTTTTTATAATATCATTTAATTAGTAAATTAAGCAATAATTAGAACTATCATCCTTTGTCTTTCTATCTCTAAGAAATATTGAGTGAAAATATTCATCTTTGAGGAAGTGAATTTAGAGTGAATTTGGAGTGAATTTGGAGTGAAAAGGTGTGCTTTACACTGCGTTTTGGAAGGACCCTTATGGATCACTCGAAATCTCCTCAAAGAGTGGAAGTATTTTCGCGTCATATTTTTCAGAGAGTATTATTATAGCAATAATTATATTATCATAATTCTATGATCATGATAATAATAATAACAATAATCACAATCATAATAATAGCAGTATAGATGTATAATACTGATACATATATAATAATCATGTAGTTGAGTTTACCATTAATATTAGCGTTAATTCGCGTTGTCTTATTTGGCGTTCAAACTGGCGCAAAATAACGTTTAAATCGTTTTCATGTTTCATCTGCATGACATGTAGATATAAATTTTTGAAAGAAACATGAAAACGATTACCCCCCCCCCCCTCTGGAAAAAAAAAATACCAAAGAATGCCTTGAGCCTCCATCACAACCATCCCAATCATACAAAAGTCATGCGCAAAACACTTCATCATGACCAACACTAACACCAACTTTGAAATGACATTTTTACTAAACCCTAGGGTTTAGTGTTAGTGAATAGGACAAATACATGCATTTTGCTTAACACCAAGGGTGGTATTCGGTTTAAGCAGACGATTTCAACACACTCCATCTGTCCATAACACCGCTGTAAACACCAACACCACCTAACACCCCCTAACACCCCCTAACACCATCTAACACCATCTGATTTCAGAATTGGTTTTGGTGTCGAGTGTTAGTGTCAAGTTAACACTAACACTCGACACCAACACCACTTCTGAAATCACCCAATGTCGTTCTGCATCAATTTGTTATATCAAATTCAGCTAACCTAATTAGGTAAACTAACTAATTTAATTTGTTATAACTTGTTTATTTCTAAACAGTAATTGTATTAGCAAGCACTTTCTATTATGATTATATAAAACTCCTAAATAAGTACTAGACACTAGGTATGACAAGATATGAACTGGGTAAATGCACCGTTAAGAACACAATCAATTATAAATGAAACGTACATTCGCACTTAACAAGATATAAAATTTAGAAAATAAGAAGAAATTCAAAGAAAGTGAATACTTCAATAAAAAAAATCTTATTTATACATATCATAATAAGCAACCAAGAGGTTATCCGCTATTAAATCAAAGCGTTTTCTTCTATCTTACCCCGAAAGAACTACTCCCAGGTATCGGCAGCGACTTATGATCGTATCAGTTAATCAATATCAATAAGACCTGTGAAACCGTCCCGTTGAATATATTCCGCAGATCTGACGTTGATTTTCCGATGATGTGGGGAGGAACCACACCACGGCACAACTAAATGATTTTTATAACTGAAAATATCGTTAAGGCTTGAACAACCTTAACTACCGTCAACTATTGGGTATGGGGCAAAATAGGTGCTCACCAATGCGTTTTGATGATAACTGACCCATTTCAACCATTTAAAATTCTCCAGGGGGTGAGTCATTGTCATGGACAATGGTAGTCAGATACGTGGACCACTTTTTTTTTATCATATTCAACCGTGCTTAAAGTGAAACTCGAAATGGTTTACACAGGTAGTACATTGATTATGTGCATTGTGTAAACATTTAGGGAAAGTCATTTTGTAAGGATCGCTTTACCGATAATTTTTAAAATCCTAAAACACCTAAGGTACATAAGGAGCTCTCAGATTACACCCTTTCTCGTTATTTCTTTTAGAAATTACTTTACATTGGCATTTGAGGGTTCGGAAAACGGTAAATTGTGTCAGATTTTTGATGGCAAACACTTGTCTTCCCAGAAATGGGTCTCATTTTTATGGAATGAAAATGTTAATCACTGTCGAAAATACAATTTCGTACAGATATAGGCTTACAATGTGGCAGAGAGACTGAAAAAAATCTAGGAAGAGCCTGGAAAGAGAGCTCAGAAAGATGACCCCTGTTTGGAAGGGCAAGTCACATTGCCATCAAAATATCTGGAAAAAAAATGTCAATTTTCGGCAACCTCAACTGGAAATGTTAAAGGTAAATGACATGATTGGGGATAGTCATCAACTTGGGGTAAAAACTAAATCAAGTTAGCTATGCAGGGATTCTTGTGTGAAAATTTGGTAGTCAAAACTTGACTCATTTTCAAATAATGTCTATCAGTGTACCTTGTACCAGAAACAAATTGTAGTGTAACCTTCTATGGGGATCAAATCTATCGTGCCCCGATAAAATTAAACTGCTGGTCTGTTCATGCTTGATTCGCAAACAAACTCAAGACAAATCCTTTCAGCCAGGAGATCCACTCCAGCTTGTGTACATTTGATTTATCTTTCAACCAGTTTGGTTCTAAAGGCATTTTTAAATTTCTTCCAATCATGTCACTGAGTTGTAAATACTTTCTAACAGAAAACAAGAACAGATATCTGAAAAGAAACAATGCAGTTAGTAGGCCTACTTGAAGGGGTTGGGTTTCATGATTAATAGTCTGATTGCTGCAGCATAGCTCGTTCTTGGTCAGACTATGAACTTTTCAGCCTCCCCTTGCATTTTCCCACATTCAATAGCATTTGAAATAAGTTGGGGGTCATGGATTCCAGGACTTGTCTCTCCCCATCATAACTTGTATTGTGTGTGAAATAGTTGGCCCATAAATGAAGAGCTTGCAAACAGAAGACGCTAAATCCACTTTTCGTGGAAAACGAGTTAACACTGGCCAACCACTTTTCTAGTTAAAGAATAAAGTTGGCGTTAAATTACACAGACAAATACCCAACATTGTGTGTTTTAGTTTTATTTCACATACGCGCGTGTACAAACATGCAAAGAAATGCCCTTTCTCCAATTTCATCAAAGTATATTTAGCGCCTTTTGCTTGCAAGCTCTTCGAATGCAACTCAACAATACCACGGTCTGTAACCCTGAATTGCACCAGTCTAAGAACGACACACAATAACATATTTACTGTCCTTTCACATATCAATGCATTTATTTTTGCAATCACTAGCACAAAATATATATTGTGTAACCTACGACTTTGTTTGAAATTTTTTTTCCGAGGTCATACACAGACGGGTCGTCAGACTCAGCGGGTCTTATCCGTGAAATTTCGATGCCATCAGTTGAAACTACTTGCCGGTGCATAATGAGGAAACAAAATATGGAAACGCTATGCCAGTTACAATATGAACCATACAATATTCGCTGGAGGGGCAAAAATTCATTTGAAATCGACATATTGAGTATTGCGATCTTTCCCTTAATATGTTGGAAGTTTAAACTGTTTATGTAAAGTTATAGGGGATATAAAGGCATTGTATAACATTGCTTCCAGTTAAAAAAATCTGAGCTACATGATTCCCCATGCTACCAGTGTCTTTGATAAGGTCTACAAAATGAAGCCCTGAAAAAATGCATTTCAAAATGATTACATAGTGCTTTCAAAAGTGAAAATCGTAAGTTGACCGGATTCACCTGCCCATTTGCACCCAAGGACTTACTGTTTGTAGATCTAGGCTATTTTGTACTCGGCCCGAGTACTAATTGTTTATTCATTTATATCTTGCCAGTGGCCGCATAAAGTCACAAACTTTTGTTTTCTAGGGTGTTTGTGTGTCCATTCAAACACTACTATGTAGCTCAGATAGGAAAGTTTGACAATTTGTTTTTATTTGAAGCTCCACAATATTAACCTGTGTCTTTAATATAATTATTCACTCGTAACCTACGTTTGTATTTAATTGTATCAACTTAAACTACTGGCGCAGTTACCATCTTTCAAGTGTACTTGGTGCAGTGCTTTCATGTCAGCCTCATATGTCATTCGCCAGAAACATTCAGGTGTTGGGTGACCTATGTCCTGTACATAAATTGAGAGCACAATAATTGTGCAAATAATTTCATTTGGTACCATGCAATTGATATCAAATTTAAAGTTCCAAAAACACACACATACATATCTGGATGAAATAAAATTCAACCAAAGGTTCTGTTTAAACAAACTTCACAACCATCTACTTTCCTGTTTGCTGAACTTTTAAAACCCCAGTTATAATTTTGGTTGCTTAGACCAATTTCTCACTAAGTATTAGTCCCAGATAGACACCATCATCAATGATTTTTAAAAACGGTACCTAAGTGCCACATTTCATATTTTCTAGCATACACTGTGATTTGGAGGGATTCTACACACTAAGAAAAAATAGGTTCAACTTTGCACATTTACAGGTGCAGACCAATGTCAAACTGGGAGCACCTTTACGGGTGTAACTTTTCACCTTTCTGAAAGGTGCGAAGTTGCACATATTTTTTTTAGTGTTCAGTCAAAACTGCATGAGGGTGCTGGTTGCAAAGTCAATGGGTCCCGCACGAAATTCGAACTAAAAAGTCAAAGTGGCAGCCAAATATCTGTATACTGCTCCATCAAATCATATAATATTTTAATCAGCCTGTTTGACATACACTATTTGCTTAGATGGATTCCACTCAAATTCATTCTTTTTTTTTCAACAATATGATACCGTAATTATCGATTTTGAGTAATTCGTTTGGGTCCTGCGGCCATTTTCCAAGGCAATGTCGTTTCCCAAATTTGCCAATTTTTCAACAGCGGCGGTCATCAGAACACTGATATGCTGTCGAGTCTCAGCATGCCATAGCAGACAAAACGCAATGCCAATGGGAGATGTAGCTCACATCATCTTTCTTACCAAAGCAAGGGCATTCCTGCGCTTTGTCTCAACGATGCTTATTCTATGGCACGCCGTAACACGAGAAAATATTTCGGTGTTCTGATGATAGCTGGAGTTGAAAAAAAAAGCAACTTCAGGAAAGTACATTGTCTCAGAATAATAGCCTTAACATCCAAACACCTTAATCAAAATGAATGATCATGGTATAATTTTGTTGGAAAAAGAATGTTCTAATCCATTAAATAATCACCTATGACATTTTGAGGATGATGTTGAAGAAATTAAGGATCACAAGTGTAGCATTCTTTCTGGGCCACCCTGTATAGCCTGTTATTCAACTTCCAACCGTTGTCATGACTGAGACGTTGCTAGGGTAAATGTTTGTATTTCCACTTCACGCTTTTGTAATCAACTTTCAATATACAACAAAACCAAAAAATCCCAGACCAAAATTAACCTGTTTCAGACGAATGAACAAAATTTCGAATAATCGGTTCATATACCATTAGTTCAGTTCACTTCAGCATGCCATAGCCCTTTTAAAGAGCCGTAGGTTCCTCACTTGTTGACCAATCTTCTTGCATTATCCATTCCGTTTCTCCACTCTCTGATGTAGATGAACCAATCGTAATGTCTTCTTTTTCTCCGCAGTCTTGCGCCAATTTCAACCTCGATATAGGTGCTAGCACCAAACGGTCAACTCTACGTTTCCAGTGATTGTTTTTTCTTAGCTTCCTCTTCTTTAATATCTCCCGGAACCGTTCCTTTCAGGTAGACTGGTGGTTTCACCCACCCATTCATTCGTTTTCCTGTCTTTTCAGTGAATTCACAACATTCTTCTGCATAACCTAAGTTCAAAAACCTGTACCACTTTGTGGTATAAAATCCGTCATTGTAAGTTTTTTGGATTCTGGTTGGTCAAAAGTATGTCCATGATTAAAAAAATAAACACACTGTATTTTGTGAGTCTGGAAGATAGTCGTTCAAAGCCATTAAAAAGTACATTCGAAGTCATGAAATAGTATCACTTTGTGCGTCTGTGGGAATATTTAGGTAAAGGTATTCTCTTTCCACAGTTTAATGCAGGTCATCAACATAGCAATACTTTACCTTCAGATGTGTCACGAGAAGGGCTATCCTCTCTCCAACAAGGTATGGTATAATGGTGGCACTTGCACCTCCACTTACTACGTATAATTGCCTTATTATCTCAGGGCAGCCTTGCATTATTCCTTGACTTCTGTATGTCCTATGGAGAGGTTTGAACACCTTCAAGACTATTGTAATTCACCCTAATCCACCAGTGCCAGATTATTTCATTGAGCTCATTTCTAATGGAAAAAAATGCTGAAATCATAAAAATATCAAGTTGAACATGTCTTAAAGTGATAGGCTATCATTGTGGAGCTTCAATGTAAAAAAAATCAAACTTTTATATCTGAGCTACATTGTAGTGTTCAAATGGACAAATAAACACCCTAGAATACAAAAGTTCGGAAATTTATGCTGCCACTGGCAAGATATGAATGAATAAACAATTTATACTGGGGCGAGTAGAAAATGGCCAAGATCTACGGTGCCAGGTAAAAATGTCAGAGGTAATAATGTCAGAGGTAAAAATGTCAGAGGTAAAAATGTCAGAGGTAATAATGTCAGAGGTAAAAATGTCAGAGGTAGAAATGCCAGAGGTAATAAAGTTAGAGGTAAAAATGTCAGAAAGATACCCTTTTTAAGTAAGCCTTTTGTTAAGAATAGGTCTAAGCCCTTTTATCCTGATTTTTTGCGACTTTGATACCCTTTTCACTAAACGCGCGCTTAGGAAGATTTTCAGGATAGGGGAAGGGGGGGCTCGATCATTTGTTTTTGACCTGCCTTTTGAAGATTTTTCCCCGATTCCCCCCTTCTTACCCCCCCCCCCCGCTGTCACCAATTTAGACAGTCTCAAAAGTCATCTTTTGGTGTTTTGTCGTCTTTTCAGAGTCTCTTTTTGCGTAAATTTTGAACCTTTCTTTTCCTCTTTGCTCTAACCCCCATTTTCAGACAACAACGGGGGATGAGAACAACCGTTTTTATACGCATTTTTGGGTACAAGCATGGTGTCAATCTTGTAATAACATTGACCCCCGCGCGGGGCCCCTTTTCCCATAGACCACATACCGCATCGTGCAACCATGTAGTAGGGTCCAGGGTGCAACAGACTAATAAGGTCTAGATACGAAACTCTTTAAAAAAAGTACTATACTTCCGATACATCACATTACGATCACCAATCACAGGCACTAGTCAGTACTCATGCACAGGGTATGAAATATTACGAGTCCATTCAGGAAAATCTTGGCAGGATTGGTACATGTACTATCAATGGTTTGTCAAGTACCTCTTTCTAACGAACCACCAGCAGCTGGTGTGTAGCATTCGTTGAAAAATACACACACGTTAGGTAGTTCCTTTTCACAATATTAACATAAATTAGAGCAGGATATTGTCATTTCACATGTTAAGCAGGAGGTTTTTCATAAAGTGGGTGATTTACATGCTCGGCGGGAGGACGGGCGTGGTGGAACGGCGGGAAACGGTGAGTCCATCTCCCGCCATATGCGTGATACTCCAGCCAAATGTGAGAGGGTTTCCAACACCGTACACTGTAAAGGCTCCCATACACCATCAATTAATTGATATCAATTAACCCGTTGCCTCCGAGATTCTGAAAATCCCATAGAGTTAACACAGGACACATCGGTTCCCGTAGCCAACGGTTTAATTGACGAATAAGTGATTGTGTATGGGGGCATAAACGCCTCACACACCTTTGGCGTGCACAAACTTTTCGAACAAAGAATCTTGATCCTATGTTCTTACTGAAAAAGCAAAATGATTATTTCTGGACATCTACAATTATGGCCATAGGCCTACGTCTATTAAAACCAGAATTATGAAAAATAGTCTTGGAAGTTTTCCCTTTACAAGTTTCGGGGAAACACCAGACCTGTCACTGCAGCTGTATAGATTCCTTTCGTTCAGTTATCAACATCAAAGGCTAACCGCTCCTACCACATTCCACAGAAGTGCGCGCTTTACAGTCTGACAGTAGCTTGGCCCTCATCTCATTCGTATGGTCAGGGGCTGCATGCAAAATAAGGGGAGGGGGGCAGGGGGCTGCCCCCTCTTTTTAAAGTAATGAAAATAACGTGGATTTTACCGGTTTTTCTAAAACAAACCAAAAAAAAAACTCACCCCCTTTTTGTTGTTAATTTGGATGGTATTTTTTTTTTTCATTCTTGGCGGGCTACAAATAGTTCTGGTCGACGTCAACCCCCTGCCCCCGCTTGTCGGATGCTGTTTGGCCTGTAATTTGGCTGGTAAAAATTGGCGGTCAAAAAAAGGTTTTGGTTGTCGTCGGCCCACTACCCCCCTTACCCCACCCCACCCCCCCCCCGTTTGTCGGATGCTGTTTTACTTGTAATGTGGCTATAAATTTTTTTTTGGGGGGGGGCCGTCAAAATTTTCCCCGATTTTTCGCCCCTCGTAAGGTTTTACCCTGGCGCCGCCCCTGAACATAATCTATTTTGAGAGTCGAATTCTGATGTAATGTGTGCTACAAAGTTCGGGTAGTACATTTAAAGAGGATAATGGAGGTGATTAAGTCTGATAAAGGTGGGGTAAAATAATTTTGAGGGTAATATGTACAATGAACAGTTTGAAAGAAAGTATAATACAATTTGGAAGTGTGTCCGAAGAACAGGAGGTTGCAAATGACTGTTGTGTTTATGTGCCTGTACTCCTACATAAACCTAGCGGGTACAGAAAACAATAGAGTTTAATGACGACTTCATTCCTTTTTACTTGTGAGTTGTGGGATACCCAAAACAAAGGAAGGGACAAAATTGTGTGTGTCTGTATATGTATGTGACTTCTATAGTTTTATTCAACTGAACATTCTTACCTCCTGACATAATTTTACCTCTGACATTTTTACTTCTGACATTTTTACCTCTGACATTATTACCTCTGACATTTTTACCTCTGACATTTTTACCTCTGACATTATTACCTCTGACATTTTTACCTCTGACATTTTTACCTCTGACATTATTACCTCTGACATTTTTACCTCTGACATTTTTACCTCTGACATTATTACCTCTGACATTTTTACCTCTGACATTTTTACCTCTGACATTATTACCCTGACATTTTTACCTCTGACATTTTTACCTCTGACATTTTTACACCGAGCCAGATCTACACACAGTTAGTTTATGGGAGGAAATGGGCAGGTGAATCCCGTCAACTTACGATTTTCATTTTTTTTTAGCATTAAATAGTCATTTTGAAAAACATTTTTTTTTCAGTGCTTCATTTTTGGACCTTATCAGAGACACTTGAGCATGGAGGATTATGTAGCTCGCCTTTTTTTTTAACTGTGGTAAATGGTAGCCAGTGGCTTTAATGCTGGAAACTAAGGGAAGAAGTAACTTAAATGCATGTGTTTCTGTGTTTATGTTTCAGTGTGCCTGCGTCTGTGTGTCTGTGCGTTTGTGTGCGTCTGTGTTTGTCTATTTTGTGCGAATATGCTGCATGCGTTTCTGTGATTCCAGTCCAACCATTATTTCTTCTTAAGAACTGTAAAGAATCATCTGTACACGTAGAAAATGGTACAAAATATCCAAATCCTTTGAATATCTGCGTCTACCGTAGTTTGTCCTGTGGTTATTATAAAAAAATGAAAAAGTAAATAAACCGATTATTTGACATTTTGTCGAGTCATCTGAAACATGTTATTTTTTGGCAAGGATTTTTGGTTTTGTTATCTATTGAAAGCAGATTGCAAAAAGGAGACGTCGAACTATAAAAATTTACCCCAGCAACGTTTCTGGCATGGTTACGCTGGGAATGTGAAAAATCAGAGTCAAAGTACTGGCATACAAATGCTAAATTTGTACTGATGCATAGGAATCTGATGTTGTTGTTTTTTTAATTAACCCTGCCTTGATTCGTTCACCAGGTTGAACAGAGCAGTAAATGCACTGAAGACAATGCACAGGGATTTGCTAATCCCCCTTAATCCTCTTATTCCTTAAATTACCATTTTCACATGTCCACCAAGTCTTCACATTTTCTGCCAGGAAGTTAACTGGTATGCAGAAAGTCATTGATGTTGATATCGATCGCTATTATCGGCGAATATCGGATATATACGATAGGGAAAATTACCTAAAATCGTACGTTTTAACCAAAATAAAAAAATACATTCACAGACATTTCTAGTATTGTGAGATGGTAATGTAAGTTAGTATGGACGTTTTGAAAAAAAAAACACCAGTTGACACTGGCGTTACAATCAAGCGCATTGATTCTTTAAGCCATCGAAATTATATGTATTAGTAAAAATTAAGAATTTATACCAGCCATTACGTTTATTCTGTTATATTCACTTTACCAGAGTAAGCAAGGCAGAAACGTTGCGAGGGAAGATATTATTCTACTGTACGCTTTTGTGATCTTCATTCCATAAACTACAAAGCCGAAAATAAAACTTTATAGACTCGTTTTAGATGACTGAAAAAAATGTAAACTTATCGGTTCAAATATCAGTTTGACTTATATAAATACGCAACGAACGAGGAAAATGTGGATATTAAGGCTTTACATTTTTCGCCGTTTTTGTAGGTAAAGATGAGTATTTATGGTTGTTAAAAGGATACGGCAGGATTGGAATCAGTTCATTGAGATGCAAATTTCACTACTTTGTATAAACAGGGTGGCTCTGAAAGAATGCTACAGTATGATCGCGAATTTCTTCACCATTATAGACAAAATTTTATTAATTTTTACTTCGTTAGTTAGAACATTTTTTTTCCAATAAAATGATACCAAGATCATTGATTTTGAGCAAGGCGTTTTGATTCTAGGGCCATTATTGGAGGCAATGCAATTTCTCAAATTTGAATATCTCGACGTTCCGATGACCTCCGCTGTTGAAAACTTGGCAAATTTGGGAAATTGCATTGCCTCCAAAAAATGGCCCTAGAATCAAAATGCCTTACTCAAAATCAATGATCTTGGTATCATTTTATTGGAAAAAGAATGTTCTAACTAACGAAGTAGAAATTAATGACATTTGGCAGATAATGGTGAAGAAATTAGCGATCATACTTGTAGCATTCTTTCTGGGTCACCCTGTATATCTCTTGACTTGAATTTGAAATAGTAGCATTTATTGTTGGAATAGTAGTTTGTTTCCTGGCAGCAATAGTGGCATAGTAATACAGTCGCAGTAGCATTCTTTGATGCTGTACAAATAACCTATTTTTCCCAGCCAGTACTTTTATTTTGATATTCTAATTCCCTGCGTAACTACGACGGATACGTTTCTAGGGTAAATATTTGTATTTCCACATCACGCTTTCCGACCTTTTATCGATACGCAACTAAACCCCAAATTCCAGGCAATAATAACTGGTTTCAAATGACTGAACAAAATGTAAAATAATTGCCTCATATATCATTGCATTTTTATATATATCCTCAGGACATTATTCATGCCGATATTCAAAGGCTTTGGATATTTTCCCCCTTTTATCCCAATTTGTACATATGAGTCTGTATACTGGTACCTCCGATCTGGTAAGTGCAAATATCAAAAAGGCAATATTTCTCATATTAGAAAAGAAAATACCCTTAAGTTCCTTCTGCTGGGAACATATTAGTAGAGGACCAGCCTGTAGGTCCCTTGACCAAAGTCTGGGAACAAAGGTTTGAAAATGGTTTCGAGATACCTGATAAAGTTTGAACATTTCTGACTTGGGCTGGCCGCTTCGAACTTCCGGTCATTTTGGGTAGGGGTAAAAATCCAAGTTGTCTAAATTGTGTCAACATGAATATTAAATTACTCGTCTACTCACACGGAATCCACACAAATATACTTTGGTATGTATCTGATGTCAAGTGAGGGCGCTACTGCCCAAAATATGTAAAGGTCAACGCACTTTCGACGTCAGGTCAAAATGGTTCCTTGACCAATTTTTGATGATTCTGGTGTCTAATCATATGTTTCCCTACATGCGAAATACAAATATGTACTTTTTAAATGGAGAAATTTACCAAAGTATACATTTTTGGATTCCTAGTGAGTAGACGAGTAAGTTGATGCATGTTGACACAATTTAGGCAACTTGGATTTTTGACCCCTGTGTGAACTTTAATTGACCCCTACCCAAAATGCCCGGAAGTTCGAAGCGGCCAGCCCAAGTCAGAAATGTTCAAACTTCATCAGGGAGCCCGAAACTACTTTCAAACCTTTGTTCCCAGACTTTGGTCACAGAACTTACAGGCTGGTCCTCTACTATATGCTAGGGCCCTACTGTCGGCCACCAAAGTTCTGAAGTTTGGACGAAATAATATGAGAATCGAGGAAACGTTTTAATGTTTCTACTTTGAAACTTTCACAGACAAGCGTTTCCTCTTTGCCGTGCAATTATAACCAGAATCTGCTTTAAATTCAATTCCGATGCGTATATCAGTTTAATTTCCATCACTGTTATACTATAATCCCAAATTGATTTATTTAATTAACGATTGTTTCTCATTAAAAGGGAAGTTGGCTGAGTGGTAGAGCGTCCGCTTCTGGTCTGGAAGGTAGCGGGTTCGAGCCCCGGCCGAGTCATACCAAAGACTTTTTAAAAGTGCTTCTGCTTTCTAGCCAGGCACTCGGCATTCTAGAGCAGAGAAGGGTAATAATGACATTTAAATGACATTAATGTTATGCGGGCCCCGCTAAGAGATCAGTCTTTGTGACTGGGTAAATAAGACGTTATTATTCCTTTCTTTTTTGCTTACGAAAATTATTTTTACGAAATCTAAGGTCAAACATTTTTCTCGGTCACACCAGCCGCCGAAAACTGGCTCATGGGGGGGGGGAGGTGGGGGGAAAATTGTAGTGACGATTTTTTCCCCCTGAAATCCAAGGTTACAAATTTTTCTCGGTCAAGCCAGTCGCCGACAACTCGCTCAGCGGGGAAATGGGGAGGGGGGGGGGGGTGGGGGATTTTTTTTCTTCAAAATCCTATGTCCGAAATTTTTCCCGGTCATGCCACCTGTCGAAAACTTGCTCAGCGGAGGCGGGGAGGGGGGGGGGTGGTGACGTGATTTTTTTGCGACAAAAAAAACAAATTTCTCACAAATCGTGGGGGGGGGGGGGAATTTGATGTGTCCCTCATTGGATTTGCGCCCCTAGATAAGTCGCACATATTTTACAACATATAAGTAAAAATAAAAATCATTTTCGGTGCAAAATATACATATATTTAAACTTTCGCGAAGTGTGAATGTCATACAACTTTGATTTTAGTTTAAAGACATTTCACTCCCGTATCTTCCATCGCAATTACAATATTTTGCACTTTCCTTCAGAACAAATCGTCGGTATAGAACCAGAAGGGCGGTAATGCTAAATACATTGAAAACCAGAAGGGCTTTAATGCCATTGACTTTGCACAGTGATAACGTCCTTCTGGTTCTCAACCGGTTGTGCGTTAACGCCCTTCTGGTTCTATACCGACGAAATTTAAGCTCTAAATATAAATATTGATAATAACGACAATCGTAACATATTGCGCTTTTCAAGAAATCAAACATACATACCAATAGCTTACACATTGGAGTAATTGTCGTGAATTTGCATTTGGTTTAGTTCATATACAATTGTATTCAATTTTAACAGATTTAATGGTGCAATGAAATAAGCATAGCGGTGAGTTCATAACATAACAATCTTGCAAATGCGACTTTTAAAGTATAGGTCAACGGTCAATTGTTTCATCTGTATTGTGCGATACAGTGGCGTAACTACGGGGGGGCACGGGGGGCACGGTGCCCCCGCCCCCCCCCAATCGGCCGCAAAAAAAAAAAACGAAAGAAAAAGGAAAAGGAAGAGAAAGAAAAAGAAAACTGGGATGAGGCCGAGTTAGAAAGTGATCTTAAATCACATTTTGAAATAGACTTATCAGGGTAAGTCATTGTTCTTTTTATTTAAATTTTATCAAAAACTGCTTAAAATCCGGCTTAATCTCATAATGGTTTGTGTAATGCTCTTGCAGGCCGTTTCATGAATCTGAATAATGTGTTTTTAAATCTTTGACGAGAGTATAGCGTTGATAGGATTGCTTTGTTTATTTAATCTTTGACATTTTTCGAAATACAGATTTCTTCTTTCTCTTCTAAAGGAATTATTCGTCGCTTCAAAACCGCTCCTCGCGGGATTACCGCTGTAACTTACTTTGAACCAGCGATAGCTGAGCAAATATTACAAACATCATTATCAAAAATCAAAACAATTTGCGAAGAAATTTCTCCTCTAAACTCGTCACCACGGGGCACACCTTTTGCGTGTGCGCCATTCTGCATTCCTACAAAATTGTATTCAGTGTCACTACGGGGGGGGGGGCACATGCCCCCCGCCCCCATCGGCCAGCCAAAAAAACAAAATAACACCCAGGAAAAAAAGACAAGGAAGAAAAGGAAGAAACTGGGCGAGCGAGGAATTGTGCTTATACCTTCTGAATAGACATTCAGGCGAAAGTCTCGTATTTTAACCTTTACTTACAACTGTTTATTTTATTGTATTGTTCTGGTTCCTGCGTCTAGTCAGTAACTGCATAAACTCCGCTGGATGTACCATGCAGGCGCAATCGACTGAGCAAATTGTAATATTTAATTTTGAGAGTAATACACGTTCTTTTGAC
Organism: Eucidaris tribuloides; assembly: GCA_001188425.1. Lineage (NCBI taxonomy): Eukaryota > Metazoa > Echinodermata > Echinoidea > Cidaroida > Cidaridae > Eucidaris > Eucidaris tribuloides. Next base: position 46,773 of record JZLH01S0050467.1, on the reverse strand, counting down.
CCGATAAGTGTAGTATAGTTGTGCATCAATGTGGATATTCAGGCGTTCCCATATTATTCATCCGTGTTAACTGAGAGTATCCCCCTCCCCCTCGCCGTGGAATCATTTTCTCCTTCAAAATCTGTCGCTCGTAGAATTGCTAAAGAACGTATTTCTATCGTACGTTTTTAATTATTCTTGAATGTAGCCCTACATATCACGAAACAGTGATTACAGGGGTCAAAATAGTGTCATAAAACCGCTAGAACCCATGAGCTTCAGAGGGCTCCGCCCCCTGACCCCCGATATGTTATCGACATGTTTTGAAAGTCACCTGTTTTTTGTTTTTTATATTATTATTGTCGACTGTAGCTGTCCATTATAAAAAAAAGTGTTATCAAAAGGTCACAATAAGCTTATAAAACCAGTCGAACTCATGCTCGAGGTTCAGCGTCAGGGGGCTACGCTCCCTGACCCCCGACAAATCATCACCACGTTTGAAAAATAACCTGCTATCGGCATTTCAGACTACTGAATTCATACCTATATGAATGAAGTTACAATTTTGGAAAAAATGGGGTTATTTTGTTATTGTGGACTGTCCATTTCAAAGAAAAATCGTGTTGGCAGAGTAACAAAATATTCGTATGAAACTGCTAGAAGCCATAAGCGTCAGGGGGCGGAACCCCCTGACCCCAACCTAGGACGGGGACCCTATACTTGAAACCCTGGAACCCATTTTATTGACTTATACGCACCCTCTCCTTTGAAATGGCTACGGGCCTGCAAAACGCATTTTTCTTCTCGGAATTTCAAAATGTTTCAAACCGCTCGCTCGCGGAATTGCCTTTTCACCACTAATGACATAAACTGTTTAAAGCCGTGAGCTTCAGGAGCCTTACTCCCATCCGGAACGGGGACCCCACTTGGAATTCTATAAGGTGGTCCCCTGGAACCCATACGTTAGGATGGTCAGCCCTTCCCCTATCATAGGTCCTTTTTCACTTATAAGCACCCCCTCCTTTGAAATATATGTATCCTGGCTAGGGGCCTGCAAAACGCATTTTTCATCATAGAATTTTCGAAGTTTTTCCAAACCGCTCGCTCGCTACGCTCGCTCGCGGAATTGCCTTTCTACCACTAATGACATACATACAAACACATATTCACTATAAAATAAGCCTATACATTAATACGCGATATTTAAATACATTTTAACACAAAAAAATAGCAAAAAATCCACTATCTCAAAATGCAATTTTGGCTGAGCGACTGGGTGCCCCCCCCCCAAGAGCTGACCCCACGGTACGCCACTGATGCGATATATTTTATTGATATGATTGTTTGGTTAAATTCAATATCCATGATAAGAATTAATATAAATTAAAGAATAAGGATAAAACAAACGAATTTTGATTAAATGTATTATTGGTTAGTACATTTTTTATTTAGAAAGAAATATCATTAATGTAATTTACGAGAAATAAAAGACAATCAGGAAACTAATTATATACAATGATGTTGAAAATAAGAATTCAAAAAGACAAAACAGAAAATCGCCACGATAAAGCCGTTATATAAATTGGAAGGTAGTGACCTGATGAAAAAATATTGATGATCAAACAGATTAAGCACAGGCAAGAATAAATACTTTGGACAATATTAGTTTAATATGAAGATATTAAAAGAATAAACATTAGCTTGATAATAATGAAACCAAAATTGATTTACTCAACTTTAGTTCCACCTCCCTAAGATGTGCACCTCCCCATGTCACTTTAGTTCACCTCCCCAAGATGTGCACCTTCCCGTGCCCCAAACCAGCCTAGCCTTGGTTTGCAAGCGAATGTTGCAATGTGCACACTTCGTCGGCGCGTCATCCGAACCGTGACGGTCGTATCGTGATACGACAGTGCGAAACCCATTTCAGAGAAAATCGACATTAAAGTTGACTATAATTGCCACTTTTTGTCCCAGGCCTTACAAGATTTTCATTGCTAGAAATAAACATGGTAGAAAAGACCAAGACAATTGCCTAACATTGATATCTTTATTTTTACACACAACCAAGAATCAGAGAAAATATCGCAAAATAGCTACATGCTTGTAATTTTCGGTTTGAGCGGTTAAGATTTTCCCTGTACTAAAACGCCATAGGGAATACAACAACGCTGACAGCATTTTCAATACTCGTGATCAGCAAATCGTCGTACCTCTTTTTGCACGTGCAAAGTCAATGCAGCGCATATTCAACAGTCTGCTGACCGCGTATTTGCATCTTAGGAGCGCGTAGTTGTTGTTTGCCGTGCTACAGTACACGTTTCCAATGGGATTTGCGCATTCTATCGAAAATTTGCAAGGCATCGCTTTTAAAATCCCCACATATCTCAGGAAATAAAACATATTGCTGCCTAGAAATTTAACCATATATAGAGTAGGACTTGTACTTTCATTTTCTGCAAAAAATCTCAAAATCAATATTTTGACCAAAATCGACTGATACGACGGTTAGGATGAACGCCGACGATTTGTCCATATAAATTCAACAATCGTAATAATTACTTTTTTCTGTTACGCTTATACTAGAAACGCTAGCTTGTAGCCATAATGCATGAACAACATCTACAGAATAATAAACGAGTATCATGTAGATAAACAGGAAGGCAAGACCTAAGGAAAATATCAAAATAACAATCGTCATATCCTCTCAGATTTAATTCAGCGTGTAAAGAGTAAAATTGCAAACAATGATAAAAGCAGAACATTTGAAAAATGAATGAGATCAATATGCCATCGGAGATGTGATGTATCGTGAAATCGATTAGTCAACAGCTGCGGCTGGCAGGTCCGCACATTCCTAAGTAACAATCGCGACCGCAGCACTCCGAGTTTTCACTGCACCCGCTACCAAAGTCTTTACACTGAAAAAGAAGAAAAACGACTAATTATTATCGTGTTACTTGTAGTAATAGCAATGGTAATGATAATGACGACGACGACGATGATGATGATGATGATGATGATGATGATGATGATGATGCTAATAATAATAATAATAATAATAATACTAATAATACTAATAATAATAATAATAATAAAACTACTACTACTTCTGCTATTGCTACTTCTTCTACTACTATTACCACGACTACTACTAGTACTACTACTTCTACTACTAAAACTACTACTGCTACTACTACTACTACTACTACTCCTACTACTACTACTACTACTACTACTACTACTACTACTACTACCTACTACTACTATTACCACGACTACTACTACTACTACTACTAAAAATTATCTACTACTAAAACTACTACTGCTACTACTACTACTACTACTACTCCTACTACTACTACTACTACTACTACTACTACTACTACTACTACCTACTACTACTATTACCACGACTACTACTACTACTACTACTAATAACAATTAGAGTCGTTATCACCATCATGCCGTTGATGGCGTTGATGGATGTCTAAATAGCCATGGGATCATTATTGCATATGGTTGTCTACGAAATAGTCTAGTGGGTAGAGGGGGATACCGTGCACCCCCCTGAAATATACTTCTAACCAGTGTTACTACATTGGAAAAAATGCGTAGAAAACGATTAGCTATGTTACCAAAGTCAAAAAATGTCCCACGTATTGTTTTTAGGCAAATTTATGCAAATCAGTGTAGTGTTGGTGTAACAGAAACATAAGGTTTTAATACATTTCAATCAGAACTTTTCCTCATATTTGGTCTTGATCCATGCTTTGGAGGGTCATACACGATATGTAGATAAGTCTCTAAGCAATCTGATGACTTTATGACGTCATAATATGCAAATTAGGGCCGTCATTGGTTAAAAATCACTATTTAGCACAATTTTGGCATCTTTTAAAGCGATTTTTATACTTCTAACCAGTGTTACTATATTGGAAAAAATGCGTAAAAACGATTAGCTATGTTACCAAAGTCAAAAAGTGTCCCACGTATTGTTTTTATGCAAATTTATGCAAATAAGTGTAGTGTTGGTTTAACAGAAATATATGGTTTTAATACATTTCAATCAAAACTTTTCCTCATATTGGGTCTTGATCCATGCTTTGGAGGGTCATACACGATATGTAGATAAGTCTCTAAGCAATCTGATGACTTTATGACGTCATAGTATGCAAATTAGGGCCATCATTGGTGGAAAAATCACTATTTAGCACAATTTTGGCATTTTTAAAGCGATTTTAATACTTCTAACCAGTGTTACTATATTGGAAAAAATGCGTAGAAAATGATTAGCTATGTTACCAAAGTCAAAAAGTGTCCCACGTATTGTTTTATGCAAATTTATGCAAATACGTGCAGTGTTGGTATAACAGAAATATAAGGTTTTAATACATTTCAATCAAAACTTTTCCTCATATTGGGTCTTGATCCATGCTTTGGAGGGTCATACACGATATGCAGATAAGTCTCTAAGCAATCAGATGACTTTATGACGTCATAATATGCAAATTAGGGCCGTCATTGATGGAAAAATCACTATTTAGCACAAATTTGGCATTTTCTAAAGCGATTTTTATATTTCTAACCAGTGTTACTATATTGGAAAAAATGTGTAGAAAACGATTAGCTATGTTAGCAAAAGTCAAAGAATGTCCCACGTATTGTTTTTATGCAAATTTATGTAAATCTGTGTAGTGTTGGTATAACAGAAACATAAGATTTTATAAGATTTTAATACATTTAAATCCGAACTTTTCCTCATATTTGGTCTTGATCCATGCTTTGGATGGTCACACACGATATGTAGATAAGTCTCTAAGCAATCAGATGACTTTATGACGTCATAATATGCAAATTATGGCCGTCATTGGTGAAAAATCACTATTGGGCACAAGTTTGGCATTTTTTTACGATTTTAGCTGACATGCCCTTCATCAATAATCTAAGGGCATGGATTATCTTTTCCTGGTCTGCGGAGATGTTTGCAATTGAGATCCACTGCTTTTAATGTAAGTGAATCATCACTGACCCTTAAAACTACAGATAGCCACCTATTTTGCGCCATAATGTAGAGTAAAAGGGAAAGTTGAGCAAAAATGATTAGATGCAATAAGCAAACCTCCGTTATGCTTATGTCTAGGATTAGCATTTTAAAATGGTGGTGCTAACACTTTCAAAACAAACTAGTCAATTGTTTCAAATGGGGACTTACGAGATTTGTATTCAAAATCTGATTAAAATCTTGAGTGGAATCTCTTCAAATTTTGATAGATTCTGATCATATTTTGAAAAAAAATATATATTCAACATTTGATTAGATTTTAAATAGAAATCTCGTATGTCCTCATTTGAAAAGATTCCCATTCTTATAGACAAGTTTGTTTTTAGAGTATAGGTTTACTAAATGTATAAGTGTTTAACCCTTAAATCATGAATCTGTGCATATCCTCTGTTCCATAATGTTGAATATTGATACAATACGCCAAAAGTAAAGGATCATGTTTTAATTTGCATACTTTTATTCAAATGATTGAAGTATTGACGTATAGCTGACACGTTTATTTCACTGATGATTGCTTTATAATTATCGTTAACCCTGAAAAGATGGATGTAAGCATTTTATTTTTAATTGCAATGTAGAGGATATACCAAAACTTATCCGCAATTTCTTAATGCAAGCCTGCTTTAATTTGCATATTCTATGCCCTAATATCGTATGTAAACATGTTGGGGAAATGTTGAGTAAATGTAGAAGTGTTTCAGTTTTATCTCTCACCATCAAAACAATTGTGTCTCGATATTTATTTTTGCTTCAATCTGAGATAATGACCAAAATTTGTCCCCCCCCAAATTGATTTTTATTTATTTATTTATTTTTTTTTTTTACCTTAGGTATTGGCCCTGATTTATTATTCTTTGATGCGATGGATTTCTCTAGTAACTTCGGGAATTATTTAAATATTAACTGCGACCCCCAAATGTAAGTACCGGATGAACAGCTTTACTCCGTTTTGTTTGGAATATAGTAAAATTGCATTTTTCCATAATGAAGACAATTCTTTGCATACATTTGCCTCAAAATAATATACGGCATATTTTGAATTTGGCAACACAGGTAATCATTTTCTTTGCATTTTCCTGATTTAGCGACATAAAGTTTATTTCTTTCAATGGGTGCACGTAACCTCCCTTTACCCACTGGACTACTTTTTTAAAGTCAATTAAGTCAACCTTTATGCAGGTTAGTCTAACTGACCTGACTTCTGCAAACTCATCCTACAAAAAATCACTAAAACCTTTTTTTTTTTTGGTGTGGGGTGGGAGGGGTTGAGGTGTACAAGCAAGGGGCAGGAAATTTAGTGAACTACTTTTTGTTCTTGCTTTATTCATATGTAGATTTGTGATTCTTTATTATTTTTTTATCGTATACTTGCTGCGATATGTAAAAGGATTTATTTTGAAGCTATTCTGTCTTAATTATACGCCAAAAATTGGCATCTGAATATGTAAATGGTATGTTAACCTAAATGCAAAAGTGTCAGATAATCATTCTTGACGTTTGTAACATAGATATTGGCATATCATTTTGCAATTATAAGAAGAAATTAACAAAGATATGTAACACGTTATTCGCCTTTTCCCCTGCAATCTTGCCTTAATTTGAATGTTGTGTGATAACATATGTTTGTTAACATGTTGATAATATTATTAACTTAATTTATGAGTTTTTATTCTTAACCTTCTGCATCAAACCATACTTCTTGATACATTATTTCAGCTAAAATCGTGAAAAAAAGCCAAAATTGTGCTACATAGTGATTTTTCACCAATGACGGCCCTAATTTGCATACTATGACATCATAAAGTCATCTGATTGCTTAGAGACTTATCTACATATCGTGTGTGACTCTCCAAAGCATGGATCAAGACCAAATATGAGGAAAAGTTCTGATTTAAATGTATTAAAATCTTATGTTTCTGTTATACCAACACTACCTGATTTTGCATAAATTGCATAAAAAATACGTGGGACACTTTTTGACTTTGGTAACATAGCTATCGTTTTCTACGCATTTTTTCCAATATAGTAACACTGGCTAGAAGTAATAAAAATCGCTTTAAAAATGCCAAAATTGTGCTAAATAGTGATTTTTTCACCAATGACGCGCCCTAATTTGCATATTATGACTTCATAAAGTCATCAGATTGCTTAGAGACTTATCTACATATCGTGTATGACCCTCCAAAGCATGGATCAAAACCAATATGAGGAAAAGTTTTGATTGAAATGTATTGAAACCTTATGTTTCTGTTACACCAACACTACACTGATTTGCATAAATTTGCATAAAAACAAAGTTGGACATTTTTTGACTTTGGTAACATAGCTAATCGTTTTCTACGCATTTTTTCCAATATAGTAACACTGGTTAGAAGTATATTTCAGGGGGTGCATGGTACCCCTCTACCCACTAGACTAAAAGACGTAAGGGACGCACTCAGATAATTGCGATTCTATGGCGAGATTTGCTGATATGTTCACTCACTTGTATGTGGTAGAAGACGCACGATATAAAAGTCAACCTGGTCTTTATGATTTTGTAATCGCATTGTTTCACTTTGTTATCTATTTATTTATTTATTTATTTATTTATTTAGTTTGTTTATTTATTTATTTGTTTATATATTTATTTATATTTATTTATTTATTTATTTATTTATTTATAAATATTATTCTTATTTATTTATCTATTTATTTATTTATTTATTTATTTATTTATTTATTTATTTGCACTTGGAATAAAGTCAGAGTTTTATTTACGTGTGTTATTATGGAATCTTTATCATAAGCGGGGCAGAGTTGGTTCAACCACACAAAATGAAAGAACAGAAAAGACAATACAACTAGAAATAAAATTGGCTTAAAAATCCCGGGTCAGACTGACTCAGAAAAGGAATCCGTTGGGGTCACACCCAGAAAAAGGTCAATTTTAACCAAATTCCTGGTCAAGGTTGACCATAATATGAGTCAAACTTACCTGGATTTGGGTCAAACTTGACCCAGAATGTGGTTAAACCTGACCCTTTTCCGGGTGTGTCCCCAATGGATAAAAAAATAATATGTAATTGTTTTTGCGCTCAAACGTATTTTAGTTTTTAATTTAGTCATCTCAGGAAATCTTAAAATTGCTTCACATACTGCGCTTTGTGAAATAAACACTTGTCTTAAAAATTTTGGACGATATAGGAGAAAGAACTTAAGTATCAAGAAAATATTCCATAATTATGAGCATGCGTGTATACGACCTGGAAACTCGGTTTGGTTGTAATTTAAGTGATCGTTAGATTTTGAATTCGATAAATGTATTAAGGGACACAATTCCTTTTCTATTCCCCAACCCCTAAGGTTCACGTGTGTTCATTGTGCATGCTTCAGAATTTATGGATACATCCTTCGTAAATACACACAACACAAGTAACTACCCCCCTTTTCAAACAATCATAACTTTTTAACAAAGTGAATTTCAGCAAAATAATTTGGGAGGAGTATTCCTACAGTTATTGACTAACATTTGTATGAAAATGTGAATGATCCGTCAAGCTATGCATGAGTGAGCATGCATTAATGACAAAATGTCACTTTTCAAAAGTCACAGGAGTCATCTCTGATGCCAAAATAATGGTAAATAATAGCACTTTTTGCTTTGTTCATAAAGTGTGCTCACTCAACCATGACATGGTTAAAACCTCTTTTGTTTCTACAACATGTAAAGATACATTTTGCTGGAAAATACCGGATATCAATTTTTTCAATAAACTTAATGAATTTTACAATTTTCAAATTGAAAAATATGGGAATGTTTAAATTGACCTCACTCAAGCGTAAAATATGCGAAAAGTGCCAGGGGAGATGTGAGGGGGGGGGGGTCAAACGATAGATGATTAGCATAAATAGCGCTTAATCATTCACCAGAAACAAACTTTGTCAAAATCCTGCATCATTAATTACCCCAAATGAACCTTGTGACTTTTGAAAAGTGACATTTTTTGGCTTTAATGCATGCTCACTCATGCATGGCTGGACGCATCAATCGCAATTTCATACATAAGTCAGTCTATGAGTGTGGAAATATTCCTGCCAAATAATTTTGCTGAAACTTTTTTCATTAAAAAGTTTTGGTAGTTTAAAAAAGGGGGTAGTTACTTTTTTGTTGTGTTTAGTTTCAGGGAATGAATGGTGTGTTGTTGTGTTGCACACAGTCTGCAAATTGATTGCTTGCCTAAGACATATCCCTTCATTTCATTTGTGCGAATCTGTTATCATACCTCCTCTTTTTCGACGAGCACCCGATCTTCTAACATCAGCTCCTTTCCCGCTGCATGTAAAACAATGTGTTAAGTAATGAATGAATGAGTCGCAAAGCCGTTGAATATATAAATATAAGAATGACCCAAGTCCATGGGAGGTCATTTTGAGTAAATCAAGAAAAACTAAATATTTTTTTTAATATTTGCAATACAATTATATATGACTATGATATATAAGACAACATCGTAAATAAAAGTTTTAAGTGATAGGCTAACATTGTGGAGCTTCAATTTAAAAAATTGTCAAACTTTGATATCTGAGCTACATAGTAGTGTTCAAATGGACAAATAAATACCCTAGAATACAAAAGTTTGGAAAGTTACACTGCCAATGGCAAGTTATACATGAATAAACAATAAAACTCGGGCCGAGTTTTATTAACCAAGGTGAACACACAGTAAGTCTATGGGAGGAAATGGGCAAGTGAATCTGGTCAACTTACGATTTTTACTTTTTTAAAGCACTAAATAATCATTTTGAAATGCAATTTTTTTCAGGGCTTCATTTTTAGACCTCATCAAAGACACTGGTAGCATGGCGAATCTTGCGGCTCAGATTTTTTTAACTGTGGTAAATGTTAGCCAATACCTTTAATTGTACATTTTTATCATAATTTATCCTCACGTGATTTGTGGGGAGGTCCCTTTATTTGATGAACTTGGGTCAGTATTTGAATCGTAAACATAGTAATTTATTATAGCAAATGTCTTCTAAAAGAGAGAGGGCGCTACAAAAATTGGCCTATTGGGGCGTAGGGGAAAAGTAGTGCCCGTAGGGGAAAATACGCATGCGGAGTACGGGGACATTAAATTTTTGAGTGGCAGTTCTGATTTAATCCCTCTTGATCCTCTAATTCAATGGGGCACTGTTCGCGGAAGATTCCTCACGTCATTCACATCATCTAGGTCTGAACAAAGTTGGTCTATTTAGCCAAAACTGCGGGGTGGTTTACAATTGTAGTGATTGTATATGAACAGTTCATCGTATGTGGCAAATACAGAATTAAAAACATACGTTCAAACAGTTATCATTTAAACAAATATCTATCTATCTATATACATGATTTGTATATCCACCAATATCTATCTTTCTATGTATCTATTTATTATTTTACCTATGCATATTTACGGGGTAGGCCAGACAAAAAACGGAGCAGTTACATTTACGGTTATTTCCCAAATTATCATCAACCAGTACTGTGTATTCTCTTTAACTTTTCGAGCACTTCAAAAATTTAGTCAGTCGTGTATGACTAAGTTTTCTGAGTAATCTTGAACTTAAAGGCAAGGTTCACCCTGACGTCAAGTGGATTTTACTAAAAGCAGAACACTGAAACATATTAACGAAGGTTTGAAGAAAACCCATCATTAATAAATAAAAATGACAATAATGGAATTGATATTACATAACATATGGGGAGCTGCTCGCATATGACGTCACAAAATTGAAAATTTGAAACTTCGTAACTCTGTTAATCTTTGGTGGATTTTCGCCAGACTTTCATTAGTAATGTTTCTCTCATTTGTCTGCTTTTATTAAAACCAACTTGACTTTAGGGTGACCCTTGCCTTTGAATATTATTCAAAATTGCATCGTCTGAACTAATCATTTGTTAGTCATACTGACCAATAAATGTTTTCTGTGTATCAGATGAAGGAGATTTTTTTTTTTTGGGGGGGGGAGGGGGGTAATGAAGGAGATAAAAATCCCATATTTGATAAATTAAGTGTTGCGGGGTTTTTTTGTAGGCCACACGATATTATATAGGTTTGTAGCATGTCCATAAAACAATAATTACCTGTTCCTTTAGCTGTGCCCTGAGGGGATGTCGCCGTGGCCATCTTCAACAGTCCGACAACGACTACAACGAAAAACAATGATCGGAAACCCATGTTGATCTGAAATCCTGACTGGAATGCAATCATAGAATCTGTACTGTAATGCTGTTTCGCCGAGGGTGTGCAATATGGGGGATACGATGCCGGTTAGACCTATATGCACTCTGAAGACACGAGGATATAACATTCAGATTTACAATGTGGGACATTGAACCCATTGCCTCCGTGATTCTGAAAATTCTGAACAGTTAGCACAGGACACATCCAGTTTTCGTAGCCCACCGGTTAACTTCGCACAACTAGAAAAACCTTCATATTTTGCCACGTGTAATATTTTTTTTTTCGGTTGAATGCGCATCAATGAATATTGTAATGGGATATTACAAAATATACGCAAACAAGATACTATAACAATATAAATATTTATAACTACATGAAATTGTTTTCAAATTCCGCAAACAACTCAAAAATACTGCCCGCAAAAAGGGATAATTAGATTCAGGTATGATTAAATTTGTCATCAAAAAAACCTGAGACACCGATTAAACAACCTTCAAGACACCATATAAAATTGTGGAGGTTTAATTAAATGTTAGTTTCAATGTTTAATTTCAATAGTAGTACGTGATTGATCAAAAATAAACATCCCAAAATCCGAAACTTTCAAAAGTTGTGCTCCCTAATTAAGATATGCGTGGACAAGCATTCGACTTGACTTATCCGATAAAGCGGTCTATTTCGGGGGAATGGACAGGACACAGCTGGCTACTCAGATTTCACTCTTTTCAAGCACTAAATGATCACTTTGAAATGCATTATTTCTGGGCTTATCGCTTTGACATACGGTGTACAACAGTTTAATTACATTAGTGGCAGAGGTGACTGTGTGGGAGATATCAGGCGAACACTATCCATAGCCAGAAATGTTGTACAAAAAAGGCAACAGATCTGGAAAGGGAAGAAAATCTCTACTATCTCACCCAAGACTTGAATCCTGCTAGCCACTGACTTCTTCGTCTGTACTTATAGATGTAAGACGTGAAATTTGACAGATCTTCCTCCTGCTGAAGCGACAAGACATGCCAAAGATATCAAGAAATGGACTGTTCTTCGTAGGACCACACACACTTGAGGAGGGGGAGGAGGAAGTGCAGTATTTTTTTTTTTTTTTACAAATATATAAATACATAATATTATGAAAACCATGAATATTTTTTGACAGAGGAAAAAAATTGCTTTGCATTTATAACTCAACTATACTGCCCGCAAAAACAAATAATTAGGTTCAAGTATGCCTGGTTAAAATTGCCATCAAAAGAAGGGAGTTCCGATGAAACGTTTTAAACACCCTTGACATTTTGATACATGTAACTTATGATAATCGCATTTTTTTTTTGGGGGGGGGGGGTTAATTGGTGCAGCACTAAATTACAACGCGAATCTACCAAAACATATATATATATATAT
>JZLH01S0050447.1:0-16604 GCA_001188425.1 Eucidaris tribuloides | reverse complement strand
GGGGAAAGAATGGAAATGATGAGAAAAGGGAGAGGAGATGGAATTAAGGAAACATAAATGGAAAGGATGACAAGAAATAAGAAAAGAAGAATGGGGGCTGAAAACACATCACATTTTCAAAGAGAAAATGTAAAACATATCAATTTGCCCCCAATAATTTTGACAATTTGAAAAATTCATAATATGCAATGCAAATATATGCATTAAAACCATTGGAAAACACATGGCATACTGCACTTTGTTAATGAGAACGTGCAACGGTAACCCAGGTTCACATTGCATAAACTTTTACTTTCTGTTTAGTCTTTTTAAACAAGTATCATCAGTACTAACTTGCCGTGGCAGGCAAATTTGTTGCACAACTTTGTACGAGTTCAATTTTAATCACTGTCATATTTTAATTAAATTGTGGTTCATGCTCCTTTCAATTCAATTCAATTTTATATAATTTTCACATCGCAACAAAATGCTGAATTGTCTAATAGTTTACAATGCTCAGTTAAAAAGGGGTATACATACTCATATATGAAAATGTAAAAATAAATGGACATTATATGTTAACACCTAACTTTGCATTATATAATTACAACGATGTATATAATATTACAATTATTACAATTAGGTAAGGGTCCCGATACAACCAGAATAGTAAAATGTAGATTGGTAAAATGTAGAACGGTAGTTGAATATTTTTTTATTTACTACTAAACACTCACGGAAACACACACAAAACCACAGATAGACAGACACACACACACACACACACACACACACACACACACACACACACACACACACACACACACACACACACACACACACACACACATGCACACACACACTCAGACACACACACACACATAAACGCACACACACTCAGACACACACAAAGACACACACTCAGACACACAGACACACAAACACACACACACTCAGACATACACACAGACACACATGCAGACACACAGACACACACAGACACACACAAACACACATAGACACAAACACAGACACTGACACAGACACACACAAACACACATATACACACAGACCCACACAAACATACACACACAGATAGACACACATAAATACAGACACATACACACACATATACACACAGACCCACATAAATACACACACAAACACACACAGATAGACACACACAAACTTGTACACAATCACATACACACATATACACACAGATCAACACACACACACACACACATACATAGACATAGACACACACAGAAACACACACCCACAGACACACACACAATCTCACACACACACACACACACACACACACACACACACACACAGACCCAAACACACACACACACACACACACACACACACACACACACACACACACACACACACACACACACACACACATACACACATACACACACATACACACAACAAACACACACACACACACACACACTCACGCACACTCACACACACACAAAGGTGCGCACAGTACACACACACATTAAACATTAAATATACGGACGTGTACTTTACACTTACATAAACGTGATCTGTAGCACATTCAAATATGCACTGGTATACACATACTTCTAAAATTAACATGGTATAAGTACGGCATCAGCACAGTTAGCAATAAGATGTGTGTATTAGATTGATATCTCAGTTTGTTACACGAACATATGATTATCCATCCGAAAAATGAGTAGTGACCAACACCTTGTTCAATCATACAAATTCAAGACCAATCCTTTCAGACATACACTCTACCATATCCAGGGAGTGTAAAAATTGGTATATGTTTCATTCCATTTCGTTTATGAGACATGCTTAAGTGCTACCATGATGTCACTGCCCTTTAAAATCTGGTAGCTATACGGTTGAATATAGATAACTGCATTTTTCTAGGGAAAACAATCAAACAAACAAACTGCTCAGATTATATATAACGAGACCAAGGATTATTGTCTTGAAACACAGAAGGTTGTTAATAAATATCATGGCTGTTTCAATTCCAAATTCGTCATGTAGAAATGATTTCAAAATATGAGAGTAAACTGTTGAACCTTACCGTTTGATGACATCAGAGGTTGGCGATCGATAGTTTGATTGGTAATCGGTGGAAAACCCGTCTCCGTACCATACGGGGGTAACACGGCACCTGAAATGTATGAATGCATTTTAATGAATCAATCAATCAATCAATCAATCACGTATGACTGTTAGTTACCAATAGACGGCATTGTATATAGTTCGGAAGACAATAAGGAACTCTGGTCAACTCGTGGCCGTGATACTGAAATAAGTTTGTGACGGTAACATGACAGACCTGTGCGTTCATTGATTTATTTACGCGATAAGGCACTATTTTAAGTCATGCTAAACCTTTTGTGTGAATTTCTAGGATGCTTCACTGAAACATCATGCGGTGAAGAGTAGCTAATTGATATTTTTCTGATAAACAGGACAAATGATTAGAAACATATTTTTATTTTGTGAATGTATCAGGACGTAATACACAAACTTCAAGTATGAATATGAACAGGCTTCTCCGGTTGTTATCTATAAGCCGCACCACAATTGTTGGAAAATAGAATTGTGAAGAATAAAAATCGCAGCCTTTACAATAGAAATTTGGCCGAAAATATTTCTACAAACAGGCACGCTAATGCATACTGCAGTATATTTCGGGTGGAGGGGGGGGGGAAGGGAGTGTGGCAATTCAGAATGACTTAAAAATCATGTTTCCATGTATCTTTGTTCATCATTAGACATTATGATAATCGTACACACTTTGACAAAACATAACAACATCTGGTACAAATTGCGATCCGCCATAAAAACCAAAGGAATTTAAGATTGACGAGATAAGTAGGAAAAAGATATGGCCCAGAAAGAGAAGGCGAAAAAGTGAAGAGGAAGGCGTAAAGAGAGGATAAATACCACCATGAATTATTATTACATGTATAATTCAATAGTTACAAGATACGACACCCACAGAAAGGCAAAAGAAGAGGAGGTGTGAGATTGAAATTATCGGGATTCCAAACAGTTTTCAAATTGACTATATATTTCTCTTCAAACCATACAAATAAACGAAAAGGGATCCCATATATATAAATATTTGATAAATAATAAATATAATATATATTTCTGAATATACATAATCTTACTGGCCATTTTCACACTTTTGATATTATTTTGTTAACATTATGGAATACATGACAATGGCGTTTGAGTTGATTTAGTCTCGTTTCCAAGCAATGCGATATTTCCATCCCCAGAGTACTAATACACTGATTCATTTTTAACTTTATTCTACCTTTACTCTTGCTAGTCGACGGAACCTCACCACAGGCCACACTAGTCTTAGTTCAAGACAGTCAATTTATGATAATCTTTCTAGAAATATATCTGATTAGCGTGATTTTACCATGTATTTTACCCATAGGAAAAAAAAACTATAGTTGAAAGAACTGGATTGTTTTTCTACCGTTAAAGTTTTATGCAACGAACCCATGGTGTTCTACTGACGACCAACTGACATCGGTGGATTTTCATATCTTCACCATTCTTTTTGTTTATATGTATCAAGTTTATTTCTTCAATATAAGTTGTAACAACATACTGTCAAATTTGAAGGTGCCAAGTTTTACTCATTCAGGCTTCCATTTCCTTCAATGATGTAAAAAGAAATTCGAAATAAAGTATGCATTCATTTGCACCCCCTACACTAAGCACTTCAGTTATTGTCGTGTATAATTTGCGTCATTGGAGTCTTTTATTCGAAAGAACCGTTAGCAATCTGATTTATGTGACAGAATCCAATTTATCATATTATTTAAAACAACGCAAATTAACAGACACGGAGCATAAAATTCAGTCTTCATGAGGTTGAGGTCTTAACGTAAGTGATTACGTGAATACCAAATGCAACAAACACGCAAAATCATAACACATTCATGAACCAGAAAAGTCGTAGTGTGGTATGAGTCCAAGCAAACAGCTTTTGTGACAACAATTGATGAACTGAGTGAGTTTACAAATAAATATGTTCATAATTATTAGGAAAAGCAACAACAAAACGAAGTAAGTAGTTGTAATACATTTACAATTGAACGATGGCTACACTTTCAAAGCATGTCTAGCAATTAAAAATCCGTGCTTAGAAAACAACAGCAGAGATAGGGTTAAAACATGTATGTTTATATTGTTGACAAATCGGTCGTTGATGTTGCATGATATTACGCACGGCGGTTTGACTGTAAACGTGACTACAACATGATACCAAGAATTCGCTAAACACAAGTTTTGCAGTGTACGGAATTACGCCTGTGTGATTTTGATAGGATTATAATAATAACAAAAAATCACCCAAGCAGATTACATTTGAACTGAAATTATTAAAATGTACGTGGATAGTGATTTTGTTTTTAAAACAAATGGTTAAAATGTCTTAAACAACCAACAGTTGTAACCTAGTCCCCAACTACCCTTGTAAGGCACAGAAATTGTATACTGATACGATCAAGCTGTCACTATATCAAGTTCTTGATTGTTCAAGTTTATTTGTCGCTTTCAAAGAAAATCTTCATATTAGAAATCATGATATACAGGAAAAATATAGAATATTAACCAAGAAAAATTAATGAATCGTAAAAATGAAAGACGAATTACGAATAATGTCCAAAATGCAATGAAAGTTGGGTAACAGCAAAAATGCAGTTTGCCTTATTTGTCCAAGATCCCCAGGAAATTAAGAACGTGTACTGTATCACTTAAATCACAACATAACAATGATACGTGATGAAACGTAATAATGCAAACAAATAGAATATGGCGAAATATTTTTTTTTTTTACTGAGCTTATGGTCAAATGTAGGTAGAAAAACAATAATGGTATTATGTGAAAAATTCAAACTTACCCATGGTAGTTGAAATGAAGACCAGCCAGACGACACGAAATAAGTGCTGATTTAGTGGCATATTGCTGACAGTAGCTCGAAGCATGTTGAATGATCGAGAAAGAACTGCACAATGACTGGGGCTGAGAATTCCTTGGGTTTGATATGTCGTTCTTCAAAGAGTAATGATTACCAGGCACCATATAACCCATCCAATCTCAAACCAATCAGAATTCAATATGCTGAACACTAAATGATTGAGTTCCAGGACGGAAGAGGGTAAACAACAATTTTGCGCTTAGCATCGACCGCGTGTGATCGAATTTGAGTAATAAATTAGTTTGTAATTTTCTAAAATTACAAAACGAATTATGTAAACCATAATTAGGATTTTGATAAGTAACACAACTTATTATAAAATTTCGTGACTCAAAATGGTTAATGAGGTGGCCGACCTCAATTTGCCCTCAATTGAACAGGAAATATTCAAATTCGTTTACCAATTAATTTACACAGCTGACGAAATTACCCCGGGTTTCTTTTCACAGAAGTCAATTTATTCTTCATATTGACATTTCAAGTGCTTAATAAACATCACACATAATGTGCTTTTATATTTCTCTTTGAAACTTTGAATATCATATGGAAGTGTTCTCATAAGTTAGGTTAACAAACTTTAGTCCCCTTAAAACGTGAACAGTCTTCACTTAAAGGTTCACTTAAAGGAACATAATAATACAAGAGTTTCGCCATACATCTCATTACTTAAAATAAAAACGCACTCTCAAAAACACATACAAACACAGACACAATAAATGATTGTACATGTTTCTACATATGAAATACGTCATTACAAGCAATGGTTGAAAGAACGCGAGGATGTCTATTCTGTGTGTAATTTCGAATACATCAAGATCATTATTTGTATGGAACTGACCAATTATAGTTCAAACATTCGACGGAATCTGATCCCTTTATTCCCTTAAACGATATACCAGAAGAAGAAGAAGAAATCGGGGGCCAGAAATTATGCTTAGGACTAGCGCAGCAAAGAACTGCACTACAAAACTAACAGAGTCTCACATAGTTGCAAGCATCTTCAAAGGTAAACACAAACAAACAAAGTAAACCAAAATCACCCGAAGCAATTAGAAAATTAATACAAAATGTAGAGTTTTAATGTCTGTTTAAAATCTGTTTACATCCTTCTAATAAATAAAATTGTCTGTGACTGCTCTTTAATAAGTTCTTGTGATGAAATAACACCAGATATGAATGAGCGTAGTTAACCCTGTTCTCACCCCAGTACAAGGCCACGCGACCAGTCTGTCACATGACGTCATTTCGCTTTGTTCACGTGACCATCTAAAATATCACAAAATCACACATGTCCTGGAAAGCCAAAAATAACAATTGCAAAATATATTCGGCAAATCGTGTAAGCCGTTATCCCGGGGAGTGCGGGGGGGGGGGGGGATCACTCTCCACACGGTCTGCTACCCATCCGTGTCCAAAAACCTCACCCTTAACGGCGTAACCTACATAACCAAATTCGCAACCCCAAATGGCGTAACACACGAAAACAGCTGCGCTAAGTGGCGAGACTCCCATTGAAATCCACTAATTCTAAAACCCTAAGTGGCATAAACGGTTAAATCAACCAATTTGATAACCTACCCAAGTGTCCTTCGCATCTAAAACACTATTGTACACCGCAGGATCCGAAGAGGCTCACCTAATAATTTACAGATAATTTTTCTAATTGACTAACACTTATTTGGTGATTGCGATTACGGGTGAATGGTGGTGGAAAAGCTACCATTTTTCCAAAAGACGTAGACGACGCAGGACTCCTGGAAAAGAAGAGACCCTTTTCGACGCCTTTTCCGGACGTGGATGCGTAGCAGGCCGTGTAGAAAGTGCCCCCACCCCCTACCGGAGGTCATTATCAATTTATTTATTTATTTAGTTAGTTAGTTAGTTTATTTTTCTTGTTATTAAACACGGAATAGGAACATGAACCTCATACACTACAGCAACCCCATCATCTGTTTATTTCCAGCTTCCTTTCAAAATGTAACTGCTTTCCTATTTCCATATATCTAGAATCAAGTGTTTGTTCCACTTTGTTAATCCTCTCACCAGTTTGGATAAACAAAGTGAATCAATTGTTTATTCGTCATCCCACATTTAACAACGGAAGATAGCCAGAGACACACCCACTCAATATCCAATTTTGAATGAATTATATCATTATAACCAATGTATTTACTGCGTTCAGGTCCTTTTCATCTGATACTGAAATACCCCATTATACAAATGATTATACAACTATAAGCTGTTCTTGTACAGCTACACTCTTGCAATAAATGCCAGAATGTTTCTTATAAAAGACTGGACCACTTTATGTTGCCCCAGACTTGAACGACACACTTATAAATAACAAATCTGTCCTTCTGTCATCTATACAGCTACACTCATTTTAATGCAATTAAATGCCAGAATGTTTTCAATAAGCTACTGCCACACTGCACCGTCTAACGATTCCGTCTGAAAAACGAACGCGTGCGTTTATTAAACGTTTATTGGACTTTTTAATTCGTTTTTCAACTGGATCGCAAACGTATCTAGATATTTACAGACGGTGCCTTATGTTCTGTCCCATTCTATTGTATTCCATTTGTCACCGTCTGACACCGTCTGAGGTAAATATTTTAGACGGAGGCAGACGGAATCGTTAGATGGCGCAGTGTGACAGTACCACTTTATGTTGCTCCAAACTGGAACGACACCTATGAATAAACAAATGCCCCGGATGTCCTTCTGTCATATGACTGTATAACTGCTTATTTGCTGCATTTTTGCAACATGGTAATTCAGATTGTAATCTAAATTTCATATCCGATCACCTGTCAGTCAAGTGAGTATATTTAACTTCCTCTCAGCAGCTGATTGTACTTTGGTACTTTGGACCTTGGAATTTGAGAATGCGTAGCAGGGTTCAACGTAATTCTTGTTACCAGCGGTCCGTATATGGCAGGGCTGTATTTATCGCCTTGTCCTTAATGGATTTGAATCAATGCAATTCAGGATAGAGTCTAACTTCAACAACAACAAAAGCAACAACAACAACAACAACAACAACAACAACAACAACAACAACAACAGAAGCAAAACGGATCAAATTTTCACTGAAGCTTATAGGCCATCTTCACCCTTTCATGGACCAAACCGTAGAATCAAGCATGGAAATTGGCAGTATGATTGATTATTAATTGTTTGTTTGATTGATTGATTGATTGAACAACAGATCGACTGATTGATTGACTAAAAATGCCGGATAGATTGAACATCCACACATACAACAAAAAGTGTATGTCTGTGGAAATTCTGGTCCAGAATCTTGCTTTACGCATTGTTTGTATACAGATCTTTGCATGATATATTATAAATTGTGTGTATAGGTAAGACTGAATTGGAGCAATTGCAGTGTTGTTTACATATGATATGCGAAATTAAAAGCTCATCATGACTGGCTCATGGATTTATCTCGCTACGGTAAACATTGAACTCAATGCTTGCAACGGTTAGACATACTGTTGAATAGCTAGGCGTACATGACTTGTGTCAACACATAAGTGACCCTGTAAATTACATTATTGTAGATGTATTATTTTGCAGTGCCATAGCTGTATTTAACACCACACAACTATTCTTACACAAAATGACCTATTTTTGACACACACGCACACACACACACACACACACACACACACACACACACACACACACACACACACACACACACACACACACACACACACACACACACACACACACACACACACACACACACACACACACACACACACACACACACACACACACACACACACACACACACACACACACACACACACACACACACACACACACACACACACACACACACACACACACACTTGCACACAAAAAGTCCACGTCTAAAAACTCGCGCAGCTGGTGCAGCAGCCTTAACCCCATATTCACACTGTTCAACGCTGCGTAAAGTAAGTGTGTAAATAAGGTGTATATTTTATTCTTAATTGTTATATTGTTATATCTGTACATTATATCCATGTTAACAAAATGATTTCCATTTCATTGGACAGAACATACGAAATCTGAATCTGAAATAATCTTCACAAGGTATACCTTTAAAATATGTATTTATTTACCATGCCTAGAATCACGTATTTTCCATCCGTATTTTAAAAAAAATTCCTGCCGTCTTTTGTTGGATCCAACTAAGTTTTGGCATGATATATATATGTATTTTTACAATTACGACAATTATTTTAGAACGGGTGAATTTGGTTGTGCCGTTAATCATATTATTGGATACATGTATGTAGGAAATCGTGAATTGTCATCATTTGATCTATTGTTCGTGGGATTTAAATTGGTGTTTAAGAAAGTGGTATAACTCCTCGACAGCATCCATTTCATTTCAATTCAATTTTCAATTAACAACCATGGCATGTTACAATTCATAACTTTACAATATATACAAGGCGGTTTTATTGTATGTTCAGCATCACTTAAGATATACAACTCATATAACCTTAACACCGTATCAACCCTTTGGATGCTATAATGTAAATACTGCATAGTCAACTCTGCATAAGTCGAAGTCACATAAGTCGAATAATCGCCTAACTCGAAGGTCTTTACTGGGTCCCATTTCTTTATTTTCTATTGTTTTTGACCCCTTATAAGTCAAATTTCATCTAAGTCGAAACATTTTCTTCAGTCCCAAGAAATTCGACTTAGGCAGAGTTGACTGTAGTCGAAAATCTCGGGGTACCGCCCCCGAGATTTTTCATTAATTAATAAAAAAAAAACTAAAGACATTCAGAATATGTTATTGCTGGTATATGACTTTTGGGCATAAACCTTTGAAATGAAAAAAAAATCCCCAAAACTAAACTTGGGTTTTAATCTTTTCTAAAAAAATTGTCACACCCTTTATGTCAATTTCCTGAATTTAATCTTAATGGATTATTAATTTTAAGCAGGGTCTTTATGCTCGATTTTTAAGCTTTGAGTGTTTAAATTATCTAGACCTTTTTCCGATATTGAAAAATATATATTAGCTGCCATTTTGATTTTGTGTTAAGTTAGACATCTTTTAGTGCATACTAGGGGAATTCTGTCAATTGAACGAGTATCTGTAATATTTATATTACAATCATGAGCATGTAAGCGTATCCAAGAAAAGCCAGGAGGTGAACAACGTGGAAAAAAAGATAATTTTTTTAATGGCGTAATCATAGTTCACGGCGAAAAGCCAAAACGCGCGCGCGCGCGCGTGTGTGTGTGTGTGTGTGTGTTGGGGATGGGGGCAGGAACTCTTTGTTTCACGGC
This sequence comes from Eucidaris tribuloides, assembly GCA_001188425.1. Lineage (NCBI taxonomy): Eukaryota > Metazoa > Echinodermata > Echinoidea > Cidaroida > Cidaridae > Eucidaris > Eucidaris tribuloides. The sequence goes on along the minus strand of JZLH01S0050447.1, from coordinate 6,303 downwards.
GTCTAAACAAAGGGTTGTTTTGCACGGAGTGTTATAAGAAACGTTTTGCTAAAGTGGGGTGCTTGAACACACCCAATCACCACATCAATACGTGCATGAGCTAGGGTTAGGGTTAGGGTTAGGAAACGTTTTGCTGAAGTGGGGTGCTTGAACACACCCAATCACCCCATCAATACGTGTATGAGCATTTATTCTGAAAAAAAATGTATGCACGGAACTTTGTCACTTCTCATTGTATGTCCCACTTCTCCCCTCTCTCCCCTAATAAAACTACATTTATGATTTCATATATATTTCGTTTGCTTGTTGCTACCGTACATTAAGTTTCATGCGGATTATTACTCATTCAGATTCGTATATAATGTGGTAACTGCTCGGGGATAAGTTTTTTGAAACATGTCAAAGTTGTTATAGTCCAAGTAAGTGTACATTTACAAAAACTACTTGTCGGGTATGGATGACGCCTTAATCACATGAAACTATTTCTGCCATCGTTTCTCAACATCACTTACTGATATTTTTGAGAGAGATATTTTGGATTGAGCGTAGGTTTAATGTTTATTTTCTGACTTACATTGTACAGTTTTCCTATATGTAATTAAATTAAAATTCCAAATCCTGTAATCGTCGGTGATTAATTCGTTCCGGTGAGGGGAGGGCGTGATCGTGGTCAGGCACAGAGATTCCTGGGTTACACGCGCAAGAACGTTTTCCAGTGCGCTCTTCTTCAACCAAACCGGTCGTGTTACTGGTTCATTGAATTGTGTTGGTACAATCCAATTTTACTGGTACATTCGGATGTATCAATAAATTTACACAATACTTAAAAAAAACAGCTACAAAACCTTTAAAGCAAACTTGTCGTTTATATAGTTACGAAATTGTAAGTGATAAAGTATTTACCAGAAACTTACTTTTTAGTAGGGGGGGGGGGGGCTATGTTAAAAAAAGAGTAATTTTATGAAGTTCATGTTAATTGTTGGCAACATGTATAAACGTATTCTACTGGGTCTGACTATTACGAAAAACGGTGTTGCCATTTTTTCTTTTGACCTTTGGTGACCTTAACACAAAGTCAAAGGTCAAAGTGGTCATTTATCGTCCAAAGTATATCGACCTTGGTATCAAAATGTGGCAAATTTCACAAGGAACAAGTATAGTGACATTTATTTTGTTATTTGACTTCTGGTTTTTTTTTCGTATATGCAATTAACATAATTACAGGCACTAATTTGCATGAATTTGCCTTTATTCAGACTAGGCCAAGCTAGAGACCATGGAACCATCTTTTGTAATATTTTTTCTTGGATTCTTGTCAATTCGAGGATGCCGATTCCAAATCCGATGGGTGCTAGACCCGGAACCTTGAGCGCTTTTGGAAAAACGCAAACAAAAAATCACAATGACTGTTAAAACCAATAAAAAGGCCACTAGTACCGTTCACATTCCAGTCGTCTTTTTCAACATAATATGTATCATAAACGTTCATTTTGGGGGGTCACATTCCCATTTGATTATGAAGCAGCACCGTCAATTGATTAGATTCCATTTAAACAAATTTTACATGTCCAAAGTATAATTTTAAATTTGATGCAACAATAATGCAATTTCAGGGACCATCATATCTGGTTTTAGGCAGCCAATATTGATTTTTTCGTTTTTACGAAAACCCTCAAGGTTTTTAGTTCGGTACACACCGGATTTGGAATCAGCACCCTAAAATTGACTAGAATGCATCAAAGTAAGGTGTATATGTTGAAAAAGATAATTGAAATACGTATGGTAATGGGAGCTTATTGGACTTTTGATGGTTTTGGCGGCCATTTTGATTTTTTGCGTTTTTACAAAAACGCTCAAGGTTTCACATCTGGCATCCATCAGATTTGGAATGAGCACCCTCGAATTGACAAGAATCCATGAAGAAACATTGGAAAAGATGGTTCCATGGTCTCTAGCTTGGACTGGTCCGAATAAAGGCAAATTTATGCAAATTAGTACCTGTAATTGGGTTATTTGCATATAACAAGAAAACGAAAAGTCAAATAACAAAATAAATGTCACTATAGTTTGCCACATTTTGATACCAAGGTCAACATACTTTTGACGATGTATGACCATTTTGACATTTGACCTTGTGTTAAGATCACCAAAGGTCAAAGGTAAAAATGACAACATCGTTTTTCTGAATAGTCAGACCCAGTAGAATACGTTTATATCTGTTGCCAATAATTAACATGAACTTCACAAAATTTAAATTGACCCCCCACCCCTCCACTATTTAAACTGTTATAGTAGAGAACATGATTCTGCATGCCACTTGAAAGGAACCCGATCCAAATGTGTATCGCTATTCATATATTAAATAAATACATATAAATTGTCATATTCGTGAAGTAAATAAACACAATATCGCTCTAAACCTGAATATCGTGCGTTAGATTTTGAAAATTCATGTATAATCTGAGAACATCCCTTGGATAAGATCTCCTCAGATATGAAAAGTTCTCACTTTGAAAGTCGTGAAGTTTAAGCGTAATGCATTTGCTCGTTTTAAAATCAGGTATAAAGTGTCTTGAGTGCAGGAACTTACTAAAATGCCACTTAAATGGTGATATATTGAACTGGTTAAATTGTATGCTCATTTTGTGGTATGTACAGTTACTTGCACCAGTCTCATTTATTCAGATGTTTAGATTTGTGTTCTTCGTTCTTGCTATTATCACATTTGACGTTATCTGCATAAGAGTTCCTCATTTTTAAAGGAAATGATAAATTTCACGAATTAACATACTGTGAGTCTGAAGGTGAACAAACACAATCAACAAACAAACCAACAAAATGCACGCAAACCGAAGATATATATAAAAAAACAAATCTAAAGTCACCCCAACCCCCTCCCACACACACACATTTGCAACAAAACACAAAGACGCAGATATCATTCACAAAGCTCAAAGATCTGTGTGTTTAACAGCAGTGTATGAGGTGGTTTATGGGATGTGGTAGTGTGTTCACATATAACAACAACAACAACAACAATACCAATTACCAAGGTTATTAAAGGGGATGAACAGTGGTCGCTGTAATCTTCAATGTCTGTTTGTTCTCTTCAGTAGTTTTCTTTTTTTTTACTGCAAAAGTGAACGGTAAGTACGACTAATTTTTGGCCATAGTGGTTGCTGTTGTTTTTCTCATGATTTTTACTCTTACCATAAAAAAGCGAGCCGTGGCCATTTCATCCAATCTCTTGAACTTCTTCTGGAATTATTATGATTTTTGTAAAATATATTTAATGTTCAGGATAATACAATGTCAACACATTGTGTAAAATGTAGATAATGGTCAGGATAATGTAATCTCTTGATAGGGCACCAAAGTTTCCCTCATTTTCACACAACTCAAAACAAAGGTGACAAACAGGAGACTTGTATTGCAGAAGAAAAGAAAAAAGCCTTTAATACGACTTGAAATGTTGACAAAATGTTTCGAATGTTTGATGCGGAGTTCTGTTCTAATTATTTGAAACCAATTTCAATTAACCGTTTTAAATGACTGAATTCTATAGCAATGATTATGTAGTATGTTGTATATATATTTATGATAAAACTTCAATAATGATTATGGTGTTTAAGGTTTTTAGAAGGTTTAGTGTGAAAATCAAAAGAAAACAATTAGTTATAGTGCTAACGACTGTTTAATATATCAACCACAAAAGATGATTATATGCAAAATAAGAAAGCAAACTTGTTTGGAAAAATTATATTTTTGACTCATCTTTTCACTTGTTTTTATAATTGCCTACATGTGGACATTTCATTCAAAAGTAATATTTTTGTGACATTAGATTCATAGGTTTTGATGCATTTGTTTACGATTCCAGAACGATTTTTTCAGTGGCAAATTTTGTGCCAATTCTAGACTTATATTCAGTGGCAAATGTATTGAAAAAAAATCATCAAGGGTGCCGGTGTAGAATGGAATATCACTTAGATGGTAGAATGTTACCATTAAGCAGAAAACGCAATAAATTCTTGATCACATTAATGTAGTCAATCCAATCTATTGCAATGCTTGATTCGAACTATCTACCGGGGAAAAGCGAAAAAACAGGCATTTTCTAAAACCCTTGTCAACAAAAGATATATATTAAAATAAGATAAATTACAAGTTTGATACTACATACGTTGTCTTCGTTACTGTTGAAGAGCAAACGCGTTTCTTTTCATTCTTCTTTTTTGTTTACATTCAGATCAATATAATTAATACAAGCAATTTAAGGGCCAGATGGCAACTAATTAAAAAGCAAACAAAATCAAAAAATACATATCCACGAACCAGTGACAAGAAAAGCACATTAACTAAGAATGAAGAACGGACAAAAGTGTAATAGCAGCTACTATATTTTTTGGATCACATTAATGTAATCAATCTTCAATCTATTGCAATGCTCGATACCAACTGTCCACCGGGGAAAACGGAACATTAAGCATTTCCCAAAACCTGTGTTAACAAAAATATATACTAATAAGACAAAGTTCAAGTTTGATACTACACACGCTACTCTTAAACAACACAAGTGTTTTTTTTATTCAGATCTTTATAATTAATACAATTACTTTAAATGACAAATGGCAACTAATTAAAAAGCAAATAAAGGGGAAAAAATCCCCCAGTGCCAAGAAAAAAAATACATTAATTGAAAATGAAGTACGAAAATAAGTATGATACTACATGCAACATCGTTACACAATGCCCGCGGAATCTTATTATTTCAGATTAATATGATTATTTCAATTAATTTCAATGATCACTGGAAGACGATCTGCAGATGAGGTACAGGCAGGAGAAGAAACATCTCCAAAAACCAGTGGCAAAAAACCCAAACAAACAAAGAAGAACGTTTACATGGTTTAGGTTACACACGACTTTGTTACGCAGTACCTGTGTTTTGTTTTATTGTAAATTAACATTAATATGATTAATGTATTGATTTTAATGACCCCTAGCAAACTACCTACAGAGAAAACAAAGACAGAAAAAGAAATACCTCCACAAACCAGTCACAAGAAAAAAATATATAACAAATTATTAATATAAAGAAAGAGTATATGTAAATGACTGAACATAGAATGAATTAAACCCCTTGGGGGATGACTCAGGAAGTAAAGGGTGGGTGTGGAGAAATGTTACCATGAATTTCCTATATTGAATCGCCCTACATAATTCGCACATGCAATTTATTGTGTTATTCAATCGTGAACTAACAGGGTTGGATATCCCATGCGCATCCTACGTACTACTTCTGTGCCCTGTTTCATAAAAGTTAACATCAAGTCAACTTGCCAATCTACTGCAAATTGTGTCAAATTCCAAGGCTCTGATTGGCTGTGAAGCATGGTTGCCATGGTAGTTGATAATAGAATGGCAAGTTAACATGATGTTAACTTTTATGAAACGGGGCCCTGGTTGTCAATTCCAACGATATTCGTAGTCATTTCCGAAATCTGAGATGGATCGAGTCTTCTGATGTTGGAGTTTACTCTTAAAAATTCCGGGTCAGTCTGACTGGGAAAAGAATCCGTTGGTGGAACACCCGGAAAAGGGTCAGGTTTAACCATATTTCGGGTCAATCTTGAACAAAATCTATGTCAGGTGGACTCATATTTTGGTCAACCTTGACCCGGAATTTGAGTAAAATTGACCCTTTTCCGGGTGTGCCCCCAACGGATTCTTTTCCAAGTCAGTCTGACCCGGGAATTTTATGAGTGTTCGCTGTTTATTCTTCGTCAGAATCCAGGACGTGTTCGGATTCTTCTTGGAGAAACTCTCGAAACAAGGATGTCATCTTCTTGAGAAATGTTGTTACTTCCTGTTGGGGTGTATCTGTAGAGACAGACAGACAGACAGACAAACAGACAAACAGACAGACAGACAGATAGAAAGAGAAGGAAAATGATCCCGGATTGTTGTTGCATGTTTGATTGACATGTAATCGTGAATTCTTCAGTTGCGTTCGAGCAGGGGGTTGTGGGCATAGGGACACTAGTCTTGCATCTCGGTAATAAATACCTAAATAAATATTTAAAAACACCAATCAATGAATAGCTTGAATGAATGAACATGAAAAAAACATCCAAAGACAAACGCCTTTACGTATTTCGCATACATTTACATCAAAAAAGTAAATGTATTTTTATCTTTTTATTGGGGGAACCGTCATATCATACTTATCAATTAGACAATAGTTTAATACATACACGAGGAATTTTTGTATCGCACCTCCCTCTCCCAGGAAAAGGGCCT